>DF358691.1:42777-89512 GCA_000787875.1 Solanum virginianum
CGTCTTGTTCGGATCAATTGCCATCTTAATTGTGGATTTTTGGTTCGCCTCAAGGATGGAAGCAGTCCATTTTATGCATGAACTAGAAACCACTCTTAATATGGTTCTTGGTTCTCTTGAAAATTGGGTCTCCACCCTTCTTAATACAGGATTTCGGTCCTTCTTGATACTCGATTATGTTTGGTGTGACGGTATGACATACATACTGGGCGAAACTTGGCATTTAAATGTCTTGTAAAAATTGTTCCAAGAACTCTTGACACTTAGATGTTTAAATATCTCACTTGATACTATTGATATATTTGTTTACTGATTTATTTACTGTATTCCAATTGTGTTGTCTTCGACTTAACAATGATAAATTGAAAAATATAAAGAGTTTTACTTTTAGCTTGTACACCATTAAGCTTCATGCTTAGCCATAGTTGTTTCTATCGTAAGAGCATACCGAGTTGATACTTGAAGATGGCCACGGAAGATGATTTTTTGGGAACTTTGCATGAGATCACATTTGCATCTGGATATATATATATCGTAGTAGTTTGGGACAAGTACATGATTTTCCTGTTGTATATGTATGTATAAACTGGAAAAGCATACATAAATTACGAAATAATGGGTTATAACTTAACGTTTAGCTTGTTTAGTTAAATTGGAGCTGGCAAGCATATTTTTAATGTTATATTAATCGTTATTTCAAGGTGACTATGTAAAATGGAGTTTTCAACGGGTACTACAATAATATGAGCAATGTATAAAGATCGCGTAAAATAATGATTGAAATTATTGTGCAAGATACTTACGGTTTAAACTTGAACTAGAACTCGACTTGACGACCTTTAGAACAGGATCCTATACCTTTAACTATTTGAATTCATGAATTAGTTATGATTAATATGGCATGCGTTAAATTCTTCGCATGTTAGCAAGTGTTATGTAGATCTAAAATATACAAAAGTGGCATTCTCCCGCAAGGATTGTCACATGAATCCCCATCATTGCTGCCACAACCATCAGAAATTATCCTAGGGACAATCATCATACATGGAAGAGCTCTAGGTAATCCCAGATACTCAAGGTAAGTATAGGCAGTCACAGCTATCAATATACTAAATGCTATCTCAAGCCAACATATATTGTACACATATAGGATTGTAAACCTTGTGAAAGAGGAGAATCTTATTCCGAATTACCCTATTCAAAGGATTCATCTCAATTAGACAACTGAGATGAAATGAAATATAATCCTCCGTACTCAATAGTAATAATAATTCGTATTGATATCCATGCAATGCGCAATCAATATAAAAAATATTACAATAAAATTAGTCTCTTATTTGACTTATTTTTTATATTAATTTCTCAAACATGCATTACACGGATATTTCATCGTTATTAGTATAAAATATACTGAAAATATTTTTCTGTGAATTTTTCACAAACATAAAGCGCCATCAAATTACACTATTCTATTTTTGTGTCAATGTTGTACAAGTTTTATTGTAGATGCATAAATTTTATAGGATTAAACACATATTTGTTAGAGTTGAATAAATAATTTGAACTTTTTATTTTAAAAAATTCAAGTTAAAAGTCTATTTCATTCTAAAATCCAAACTCTGACATGTGCCACATGTCAGGTGACATGACATTTGTGTCAGATTCAAGACTAACAAGATGATGCAAGGTTACGTAATTTTATAAGGACATTCTGCAAGTAGTGGAGAAAGCATCGTGGTTGACTGTACTGTTCTTCAAAGGATTGATCAATGGTGTTCTGATTGAAGATCAAAACGAAATAACACGAAGTTATACAATGCTCTTGGAGATCAAACACATTTCTAGGAGATTCAATTCACAAAACACGCTACTAAAGGTTCTTAAATCACAAAGAATCTTAAGAGAGAAAAATTTAAAGAACAACAGAATTATACTCGACAAGATTCATCAATTAAATTACTTTTTTTCTATCTATTTTGATTGCAATTAATTTTTCAGTGCCTCAAAAATTAATCTTGAGAAATTTGACAAAAATTAGGATGAAAAAAAAGAAAGAAAAGTAATTAAGTCTGTTGAGCCAACAATAATAACAACAACAATGCCTTTTTCTGAATTACATTTTGACTTGATCCTTCACATCATGATACATAGGCAACTTAGAAGATTATTCTAAGTTCAACCACATGAGAAACTAAATAGGGATGCGTCATTACATGATCATCACAATAATACTTTGACGTGTCATAGATAACACGTGACTTAGATATTCCTTCTCAAAATTATGGATTTTCTACCATGGACTCACAAAATTGAAGAGTCGAGCAAAGAATTTGAGCTGACTTTAAAGCAATATATGTACAAAAATCAAGGTCAAAAGCTTTATGAATTTGTATGTGTATTGCTTTGAAATCCATCTTTGAATTCTTATTCACTAGCTTATATCAGTTTTACATAGCCTCACAAAAAATTTGTATCTCAACTTAGGAATATCAAAATTGTGAGCATATTGTAGTGCTTGAAAGTAAACTCGCAAGACTATGCTATACACAAAAAATAAGATCAAATTATGTCTATATTGTCTTAGGTGATTTTTCTAAACAAGCCTTTGAATTCTTATTTGCAAACTATATTAATTTCATGCAGCCTCGAAAAATCTTGTATCTTGATATAGGAATAGAAAAAGCATAAACAATTTGAAAGCTGCAAAGTAAACTTACAAAGTTATGTCACATTTGAAAACCATAATTAGATTGTTTCTATATTTACTTAGGTAATTTTTAGTGTCATCCTTTGAATTTCGATTCACTAGCTATATTTGTTTTTTGCATAACTTAATAAATGTTCTTGTGTGACTTAAGAATACAGAAATCAAAAGTGATTTGTAGCATTAGAAAGTAAACTCGTAGGGCTATATCATTTGTAAAAATTACAATCATTTTATATCTGAATTTGTTTAGGTATTTTTTGAAGTCAACCTTTGATTTTTCATTTGCTAGATATTAGTTTTGCGCACAGCCTCACAAAAAATCTTGTATCTCGAGTTAGAAATATCAAAATCATGAGCAATTTATAGTGATAGAAAGAAAACTCCTAGGTACACGTCATATACAAAAATCATGATCAGATTGTGTCTAGATTCTCTCAGGTAATTTTTTAAATGCCAACTTATGAATAGCAATACATTATTTTTATCAATCATGAAATTTATCTTTTTCTTTAATTTGTTGGAAGAATTTCAAATACCAGAGAATATAATTACATATTTCTGCAAGTAAAGATGAACTTTGGTGATCTTAACTCTCCATATCCTCAACTTGAGATAGTGAATGAAAAACAAGAGCCACATGTTAGGGTCCTTGTTTTATGGTTCCATCCTCTAGCAATTGACGTCTTCCTACTTGATAAAGGATCATCCACTAAGTCCTCTTATCTAACTAAATGCTCAACAAAGGAGGTAGTGATTTTCATGACTCAAAGAAGGTTAATAACACCATATTTTTTTATTTTGCAATCGTCTACACATGATAAGGAAGTTGTTGTTATTTATCCCAAAGATTTTAATAAAGGTTTTTCCAAAGAAGATTATCCTCAATTTGAATTCAATAAATTTTGACACACGGCTCGCTATTTGAAATAGGTAGAGGATGTTCTCAGTCGTAGTAAGAAGGTGTTTGAGTACATCAAGGTATACAGTACCATTTTTGCCTCTTTATTCACATACGACATCAATAAGAATGAGTTGGGGCTTTTTGTGAACTTTTGCATTTCTCAACTAACACAATATGTTTTGAATTAGGGAGCTCTTAATTTCATTATAGGATATGCATATGATTGGATGCCTTACTGTCCATAGAGCTTTCTACGACAAAGTTAGCCCCTCGGCTTGAGAGTTGATGCAAGCATATCAAAAAGAGAAGTTATTTTCTCCTAAAACTTGTGTCTATTTACTTTTTGGCATTTTTATTGACTTTCAGAGGGGGTATATTAGGAGGATTTTTAGTTCATGATTGAGTAAATTTCTCATTCAACAGACTGAAGATATATGAAGAGTCTCCACCATGAGTGTCCAAACAACGAGTTAAACTAAAGTTAAGCCTCACTCCTTGTGGCTGCATTGACATGTCACTTTTACCGTGAATTAAAGAGGAAAATGGTCATCAAAAATGACATGACCTTGATTTAGCTTGTTATTTAAGACCCATGGTGGAGGCTTTTCATATCTGTCCAGTGCTTTAAACTGTAAATTCACCCAATCACAAATGAAAACCTTCTGAGATGCACCATCTGAAAGTTAATAAACTGCTAAAAATAAGTAGGCATAAGTTTTAGGAAAAAATGGCTTCCCTTGTTGATCTACTTGTTTCAACTCTTTGGATGAAAGGACAACTTTATCGTAGAAAGCTCCATAGACAAAAAGGCTCTAATCATACACATCCTATGATAAAATAGAGAGCTCGTCAATGTCAACACAAATTTGTGTTAGTCAAAAAATGTCAAAGTTCACAAAAGATTCACAATACATTGTCATTGATGTTGTATGTCAATAAAAAGGCAAAAATAATGTCATATACCTAGATTATTGAAGATGCTGAACACTTATAATGATCAAATGTTGTTAGTTATAATGTTAGTTAATGATTTCAACTAATTAGTTACACTAGGCGGTTAGTTAGTTAGATTAATTAGAGGATTAATCTCATGGGAAGGAGGTACATGATAACTAGACTATGTATCAGTTGTACATATAAATACACACTTGTACTATCTCTTTCAGATAATAAAATCAATTCCTTCCAATCGATTTCTCAATATGATATCAGAGCTTTGAATCGAAAGATTCAAACGATCGATAGCTTCTTCCAACAACGAATTCAAGGTTTAAAGCTTGATTCACAGAAAAGGAAGTAGCTTAGATCAATGGAGGATTCCACTACAGCTACAACTAATGTTTCCACCAGGAATGAAGTTCCAGTTGAAACTCTTGATTAAATTGAGAGAAAGAGAAATCATCCACTCTATCTCCACAACTCAGACACTCCTGAATGTGTTCTCACTATCGTGCAGCTTACAGGGACGGAGAACTACTCACTATGGAGTAGATCCATGTTGATTAACCTTTGAGCTAAGAGTAAGCTGGGGTTTGTGTTAGGAACTTGCAAGAGGAGTGATTACAAAGGGGAAATAGAGGAACAATGGGAGAAATGTAATACTTTTGTACTTGCTTGGATCATGAACACTGTGTCAAATGAGCTTTTTAGTAGCATTGTTTATGCAACAGATGTAACAATGGTGTATGCTGATCTAAAGGAGAGGTTTGACAAGGTGGATAGATCCAGAGGTTATCAATTGCATAGGAAAATTTGTACAATCAGCCAAGGTAACATGTTTGTTTCTGCTTATTTTTCAAAGATGAGATTGCTTTGGGATGAATTCGATGCACTTGTTCCTCCACCTTCATGTAGTTGTAATAAGTCCAAAACCTATGTAGATCATCTAGCCTGCCTGAGATTGTTTTCTTTTCTAATGGGATTAAATAAGGTGTATGCCCATGCTTGTAGTCAGATTGTCATGACGAGTCCTTTGCCTAGTATTGTAAAGGCTTATGCAATGATAGTGGTAGATGAGGGCCAAAGACTGATTTCTAGTTCTCATATGGGAAGTAACATGCTAGAACAAATTGCCCTATATGTAGGAAAATGAGGGAATTTCCGTAAGAAATTTCAATCTAGGAAGAAGAATTGGGACCAGACTTGTGATTATTGTAAACTTCAAGGTCATGTGAGGGAGGATTATTATAGGTTAAATGGTTACCCTCCTGACTAGATGTTTAAGAAAAAGCCAGGATCAACATCAACAAATATGATGCAGAATAACAGAGACCAAGACACAGTGAATCATGTAGCTGCTAACAAAAGTGAGATGGATTTCGGGGATGAGTTTGCTCCAGTTGCTGCTATAATGAAAGGGAAAAGCATCGAGTCTACTCCAATCATGTCCACACAGCCAACTTTTACTCCAAAATAATATAATAGGATCCTACATATGTTGGAAAGAGAAGAAGCAAGATCACACTCAGGCAAGACAGTAGACAACATAGCAAACGTTGGCAGGTATAATCACTATTTCTAATATTTTATCTGTAAATAGTGGTAGCACATAGGTTAAGGCTGAGAAAGGAAAAGGAAATTGGATAGTAGATTCAGGAGCAACTTGTCACATGACATACAAACTTGATAAGCTTTGTCATGCATCTAGTTGTGTTGATAAGATGGTACATTACCAAATGGTGAGGTTGCAAAGTGTCACACACTAATTATTGTAGTACAGTTGATAGGAATGTATTAGACAATGTGCTGGTGGTGCCTGCATTCAAACACGATCTACTTTCTGTATCTAAGCTGACAAGATAACTCAATTGCTTAGTTAATTTTTTTCCCTGAGTTTTTTGTGCTTCAGGACCTCTTCAGTGGGAAGGAGAAGGGGATTGGTAAGGAAATTGATAGATTGTACTACCTTCCTACTCAAGTTCAATGTGAAGAAAGAAAAGGAGATCAGACAGTGTTGCTGACACAACATTCCAATACAAACAAGCTGCTATGGCATAACAGGCTAGGCTATCCTTAGTTACAACATATATTCTTAAATAAGGAGTTCAGTGATAGTGATGAATGTAATAAATGTTTTGTTTGCCCACTTGCTAAACAAACTAGGTTACATTTTCAGTTAAGTATGTCTAGAGCACTAGCTATTTTTGATTTGATTCACATGGATGTATGGGGCCCTTATAGAAACTGCTACTCATAATGATTTCAGATTTTTCTGAACCATAGTAGATGATCATTCAAGGATGTGTTGGTTATATCTGTTGAAATTAAAAACGGATGTATTTTTTGTGTTGAAATCATTTTTAACATTGGTAAAAACTTAGTTTAACAGACATGTTAAGAAGATAAGGATTGTTAATGAGACTGGGACTAAATTCTTCAACAATGAGTGTAATAGCTTGATTCAGTCTCTTGGTATTATCCATGAGAGTAGTTGTCCATATACTCTACAACAGAATGGAGTGGTTGAAAGAAAACACAGGTATATACTTGAGGTGGCTAGAGCACTCAGGTTTCAGGGTAGCATTCCCATTAGATTTTGGGGGGAATGTGTGTTGGCTGCTGTTTATTTAATCAACAGACTCCCTACTGCAGTCCTAAAAGGAAAATCTCCATATGAGATGTTTCATGGACACAGGGCAAGTATTGATCATCTAAGAACTATTGGATGTTTATGCTATGCAACCAAAGTTCTCAAGCAAGATAAATTCTCTCCTAAAGCTGAAGCTTGTACACTGATGGGATATTCATCAACTCAGAAAGGGTATTTTCTATATAATTTGTCTCAACTTGATCTGAATTATGGACTTTTAGAAATTAGGACATCGACACTACTGCAACTGATGTGTGGACATGAATTGTAGGGGCTTTGTGGACATGAATTGCATAATTGATCTTTTTTCTTAATATAAATAAAAAATCCACTATTTTTATATTTAAAATAATTTTATATATATTATATTATATTATATTTCGATATGGTATATGGTATTTCATTATTTATTTTTTGAATACCAAGTACCATACCGAATACCAAAAAAAATTCTAAGTCATACCAAATACCATAATAATCATATCACGATATAAAATTTTTTAATTTCGATATGGTATTTGCATATACTGTACCATGCCCACCCCTAGAAGCATTTATAGTACATAAAATTTTATTGGATAAAATTCATACAAAATGATTAAGACCATGTAACTTTGGGTTGAATAATTAATTTATGTTTTAAAAAATAATAAATCTATTTTAATTAATTCAAATTCAAGATTCGTTTGATCCTGAAGTCCAAACTCATACCATGTGTCATGTGCATTAAGTCCCAAGATGATGTCATGTATTCAAATTTTGTGGAAATCCAAGACTAATTCAACAACTAAGCAAAAGTCGTTAGATGTTCAAAATGACATGTTTTGATCAATCATAAATAAGAATGATGCAAGAGAGTTCATTCACATTTGAACTGGCTACCTCCTACAACTATAATAGAAGGTTAACATAAATTCTTGAGGACATTCTTCAAGCATCGGAGAAAGCATTTGTGTTGACTACCCAGTACTTCAAAGGATTGATCAACAGAGTTCTACCTAGAGATCAATTCTAAACAATGTGTTTTCTGGCATTCATGGAGATCAATCCCATTTGTATGAGGTTCAATCATCCTACAATTCGAAAAATTTGTTATTGACATCCCTCAAATCTCGGAGAATCTTAGGAGAGAAGAATCAAAGATGTAATATTCTACTGTATATAGACTTTAAATCCTAGATTTTCGTCTACTACTCTTGCTTTTCATTCATTATTCTTATTACTATATATCTGGTCCTCAAAAGTGTAGTATTCTAAATTGTAATTACAAGTGTGTTGTTTGATTTCATAATCATAATTACAAGATTATATTAAAATTTAAAAATAAAAATTAATTATCTAAAATTAAAAATTTATATTAAAAATAAAAATAATTATAAATAATATTAAATTAAATATTTAAGATATATATTACCTTAGAATTGATGTGAAGAGAGCAAGAGAATCTGCTGGATTTTTAGTCAAATATGTATCGAAGAAAATGCAACTGCAAGAATGTTAGTCCTATATGTATTCTACTGCATATTTTCTAACAGATAATACTTCAAAGCTTTGCTAGACTGTGCAAACAAATGAAGGTGGACTAGGTAAACATGGTGTCAGTGGCGGAGTCAAATATTTCGTGAAGGGTGTTCATTTTTAGGACAAGTAAAAAAATAAATAATTAAATACAAATTTGGCTGGACAGATTATCAAGATCAATTACAAAATAGCTTCATATATAAGTTGTTCATATTCTTTCCCTATTTAATGTCAAATTAATCAACTATTCAAAATGAAAAATCTCAAAAAAGAAACAAAATATCAATGAATAAAATGAAGAAGATGAAGTGGGATAAAAACATTAACCAGTAGCTTCATGTACATACAAAAATATGTTAATTGAAATTACAATTGCACTCGAAACTCTAAATTAATATGTTAATTGATTTTGATATGCCGAACTTGGTTTGGGTACCTTATGAAAATATTTCTCTAAGCTCATCAAAACTCCAAAACTAAAATAGCAATCAAATACCTCACACTTATTAGAAATCAATCCAAATACATCAAATATTTGATCATACTTGAGAAATTAAGTAACTTTCAATATAAAAATTAAGATAATATCTTTCAACACATTATTCGAACAGAAGATTCAATTCTCAAAAGAAATAGATAAATTGCAACTATTCATTTTTCCTATGTAGTATCACTTACTAAGTTATCAATTTTGTGAATAAGACTGACTTACTAATAAAAAAAAGCTAAGTATAAAATTTTTCTCTCCAAAGCAGGCTTATCATCAACAAAGATGTTATATTCAAGAAAAATGTATTTCCTTTAACCACTTGTAACAACAGATGACTTTTCTATATCTGATGATGATAGAGAGCTACCTATACCTATTACCACGGCAGAAAAAAAAAAAGCTCAAAAGCAATTTCCAAGAAAAAAAAAACTAAAAATAAAAAGAATTAAGGTAACTTTCAAATTTCCAATCTTAACTTAAAAGGGGACAGGGGTATGTCCGTATGAGACTATGAGCTACAGAGTTAAAAGAAAGAAAAGTAAGGGTTTTCTATTTGCTTTTGTTTTTGAAAAAATAAAGTTAAATAAAAAAGATGAAAAGATCTAAATATAATATTTGTTTAATGTAAGTGGATTAGCTGTTCTTGAGCTTCCGTGCATTTCCTTCTAATGAAAAGTTAAGGGAATTCAAAAGTTTTTAAAAAAATGATTAAACGAGGCTCAAACCTACGTCCTTTAGATAGAAATTTGCACAACCTTAACCACTAGACTAACTTTTCTTATCATGTCAAGATTGTTCAAAAATTAATATATTATCAATAATATCAATATTCAATATATATACTCGCAAAATTTTTTCGATGAATGACCACCCTTGCCCCCCTGCATGGTGCCCCTTTACATTTAGGCACAACAAATACTTGAATGCTACACACATTATACTGTGTCTTACAGAGTGATGTATTTAGTGTAGTTTTCGCCCGTCTCCCCTTCGATTGTCGATAAAATAAGTTTAAGCAAAACTAAGGGCATCTTATTGGTACTTGCTCTTCGCATAAATAAACCACAAATATTAATAATGTCTTCTGCATTAATCACATACTGCTAGTCAAACACTACCAATGCTGCAAAAGAACATAGTAAATTAAGCGGCAAAACTTCTGAAACGCGCCAGCTTCATAACGTTGCTATGATGCTGCAGCGGGACTATAATAAAACAAAAGAGTGTGTGAGTGAATGAGATATATTACAGATGGAAATGGTGGTTATGCACAATTGTTGCTGCTATTATATTAGTTGAATCATCAATAATCCAGATCCATTTCAAGAGATTACATGAATTACATTTCCATTATTTATAAGGTAGCCATTAGCCAGTGAAAAAAAAATCATTGGCATGTTGCATCAACATTGGCTACCAAACCTACTGAAAGAAGATTAGATACAAGTTTTACTTTAGGCAATGTAATAGATGGGATTTGGAAGCTTGAATGAGCGATTAGACATGGAGGAACCTAGCAGATCACTCCACTGGTCTCCTGAGTTCCCCAATATCCGGAACCCCTCTTCTACCATCTCATTTCGTCTCTCTGATTTAAAGGTTGTTGCTGTTTTGCCATGGTCATTCGAGCCTCTGCATAGAATCAGAATCATTAGTCAAAATTTCACTCTGGTAATTAGGGAAAAGGCACAAGTACACCCTCCATCCATGATCAAACTTTTAACAACACGCTTATTTTTCATGGGATCCTATTACCCCTGAAGTATAAAATAGTAAATTTTACAAGAACAATCTGCAGTACAGTTAAGTATCATTCAACATGAAAAAAGGCATTAATCTAATCTACTCGCCAATGCTCATCGATGTGAAATCACATTATGATTGGGGAAACAGGAATCTCACTTAAGTTATCAATTCATGGAAACTGCTGAATGAAGTACGACTTTGCAGCAAATATATGCACATACAAGTGAGCAGCATACGCAGAAGCACCTAAATTAGAGGTAGTCACACACAGTTGAGTTAGGCTCCTATATACATGTTAAACAAAGCATTAACTTTAAGAGATCAATGTTTCATTGATGAAGAAATCTTGGAAATGGAAGCAAGCTGATTTTTTGTATAAAGGTCAAGCTCTTGACTTATCAATAAAGTTCAAGAGCATACTGACACGTCCCGCGCGCACCCGCGCGCAGAAGTGTCTGCCGCATGCGCACGCCCTGCGCGCCGCATGCGCACGCCCTGCACATTGTAAACTTGTACACACTTGAACATTAATAGAAGTTATTTTTCTTCTCAATTTGCTTGCATTCCGTTCCTTTGATCGAATCCTAGGCAAAAAGGCTTACTAGCATTTGAGTAATTCCGCATCCAAATGACCTAGTGCCGCACGGACTCTGAACCCTAGGCAAAAAGGCTTACTAGCGTTTGAGTGTTTTCCGCGTCCAAACGACCTAGTGCCGCACGGACTCTTAGCGCAAGCTCTAAGGCCGTGACAATACACACAATAAAACTTCAACAACACACCACACATCTAAAACCAGAAGCAAAGCTTTACTGCTTTCATTTAATGGACTTGGGTGGTCCTTCTAAGAATAGTAATAATGTGGCTTCATTTATGTCAAGTCTTAGCAGTACAAAAAATGGAAATTAAATACAGGACCAGCGAGGACATGGTTGGCAAAAGCTCTTATGGCATGTTATAGAAGAATCTTCATAGGACACAGAGCATACATTTAGACAAATTTCATTCTGAATGTTTCCTATTTCATGCATGTTTTCCATTTTTTATCACCATGAATGAAATCAACAAACTTTATTCATAAAACCATACTCATTTACTCACCTCAGAATGAGCTTGTGCCAATCGCGGAATCCAACATCCATCAAATTCTTCACAGTAACACTTCTGTGTGTTTCGCTGCGCCCAGTCAGCAAGAAAACTTTGAATCCAAGGCCCAAAACTTCTTGATAAAGCTTCAAACTTGACTCTAAGGCTGGTGCCGTTCCCTTCTCAACCCATTTACCAAATTCCACACTATCAAAAACCTCCAATCTACAATATTGAGATCAGCACAAATCACCACTAGCTTATTATTACACATCGGACAATGCCTAAAGAGAAATTTGAAGCAGAACCATAGTTCCAAGTAAAATAGTGAAAATCTCCTTCAAAATGGAAATTAGCAAAAGTGATAATTTTTCTCATTTTAGATAATAGATTAAGACTGTGTTTAGGTTTGTCCTAGTCTTTAGGAATTGCAGTTTAACGTTGTTTTTTGTTTTTGCTTATAAAAAACTACTGCAATTGCAGCATAATTAAGAATTAGTCAAGCAATTCTTTTCACATTTACCACCCCTCTTTGTCTACTCTATTTTTACTTGTCTTTTCCAATCTATTTTTCCTATCAGTGGTCTCATCTCATGTCCACATCTGATCTAATGTGGCCCCAGGATCCCAGACGGGCATATGCTGGGCCCGGTCCATGAATGTGCACGCATCAAATTAAACAGTGAAATCCCAGATAAAGAGTTCCGGATCAGGACTTGAGGGGGTGATGAATGCCCTGGGCTCCTTTTATGATTTGGGCAATCTTCCTCACAAACTCAACCGGCACATTTTCATTACAAGACATGTTAGTACTAAGAGTTCACCATCATTGCCATAAGCTATAATTGAAAGCAAAGCTCACAACTTTATTTCTTAACTAAAGTTATCAAACAAATAGCATATTCCATCGTGACTCTGACTCGGACCATCCCAGCCTCTCGTGGATATTAGTGACAGTTTTACAATTTAAGAGTGCAATAAGGAAGTAAATTTAACAAAAAATGCAAACGACATTAGTGAAGAATCATACCCATAACCATGATCGGCATAATACGGAAGATTAGAAAGTAAAGTTTCGTCAACATCAAAAACCCACACATCTTTCCCGTCATCTCCCAAATTAACACTTTTTGCATAGTCTCCAGCCTCATTGGAAACCCTGTCCATGTCCATCTTATAACCGGGACCCAAAATGTATCGCCTCACATACTCAGCACATTCCTCTGGAATCGTCTTCCACGGGCTTAAATTATTCGTTTCAACAGCAAACCTCCAAGTCGTACACTTCAACTCATCCGTCAATTGGGGTTCATTATTTTCAGGATACTCGATGATCAATGGCCTAGGGAAGACATGGGAGTTGAGATTTTCACTTCCAATGGCGACGGTAAACAACACCAAGAAAACGAAAATTCTCAAAATCCTCATGAAGTAAATTCTTCCCGAATCTGTGAAATACACGAGGTGGCTTTTCTTGAACCTTCAAATTGTATATGGAGAGAGATAAAAGGGAAAATGGGAAGAAATTCAGAATTATATATGGGTGGGTAGCAAAACTTGCAAGTAAAGTAATGGAGTCAATGGAAGAGAATATAGAATACGTATATTGTATAGTTTGTATATACACGTATAGGACAGGGAAGTGTGGTTAGAGAAGCAATGGTAGGTGGATTGCTAATGCCAATGAGATTGGGATATTAACGTCTTTTTCTTTTTGTCCAAAGTATCGTGATTCCCGTGCTCTTTTAGAAAACAAATAAAAAAAAAAATTGCACATAATTATTTTATCGGGAAAATCCTGATAGGCTGTTCACACTCAAACTAGTTTCTTTTTGGACATTTGAACCTCTCCCTCTCAAACCTGAAATTCTCTTATTATGTATTTGTCAATTACTTTTTATATATTAAAAATATTTTCAAGGTATGAAAAATGAACACATTTATTACAATATTTAAGTAGTGATACCAAATACACATACAACATATTTTAATGTCTTTCCCAATTATTTTTGTTGCAATAGTTGAATTTTTATCATAGATCATTTGTTTTAAGAAAAAATTATTATGAATATGACTTTTAGTTTTAGCTAAGTAATTTCATTGACTATTATATTTAAATAAATTTTAATTGTTATTAACTAATGTTTAAAGATATGATTTTAAATACTTCAATAACGATTGTCAAAATTCAAAAACACTTAACACATGATAAATGTTGGTACATGATAAAAGCCATATGATTCATAAGTATCGACCTTGGTTAATAACAATCCAAGAAACTACAAAATGGTGTAGTCTACTCTACCCCGATTTGATAACTTATGGATCATTACTTATATTTATTATTAGTATGACCTTTAATTAAGTATTATATTAATTATTATATTTAAATTATATATTTAAATAATTTTTTACATAAAATTTTAAAATATTTCAAAAATGATAATCAAACTTCAAAACATTTTAGATATGGTAGATATCGGCATATTACAGAAATATAATAATAACAAAATACATAGTTAGTAAATGTCAGGCCTGGTTAATAACAAACCAAGAGAGTCATACATTAATGTTGCAATCTTGTGCCCTTGTAGACAGTGAAGTTTTGCTGATAAAATTCATATTAAATATGGATCAAATCTTAAATTCATGATGCATTGACTAAGTCAAATTATTGGTTGATGAGGTTAGATTGACGTTGAAGTTAAATTGATATGACTTAAATAAAAGTTCAAATTACACTTGAGCGAGTCCATTAAGCCGACAAGATGAGCCCAACTCATACTCTTCGAGCCCAACTCATACTCTTCAAGCCCAAGGTTCAAATATCTTAAAATAGTTGGACCAAAATACCTCCAAATCCCTAACTCACATCTATATATAAAAGAGTCTTCATAAGATCAAAAGACACACAGAAATACATAGAGAATCCTTGCTCTTCAGCGGTGATTTGCAAGTCTTCTGCATATAAAGAAATCTTCATTTCCAAGTGCTGAGTCGCAAGTATTTCATAGATTCAAGGACAAGGTAAAGTCTTGAATTGAAGAGAAGAATCAGAGTATTACATCTTTTTTAGATTTTATAAAAATTGTAACATTCGTACAAATTATTGAAATATAAATATCATTGTTTATCGCTATTTTCCTTTCTTGATTGCTAATTTTCAAGAATGAAACCTAGCCGCTTGCAAATTGGCACGTCCAGTGGGACAATCTTTACCTCTCATCTCTTCTCTTAAAAAAATCAAAGTCCAAGAACTCTGAGATGTCTTCCAAAAAGGTCAACTCGAAATCTGCATTCGGAAAAGCCATTGGATCCAAATTCTCTATTGTTGTATAGAATATCCTCCATGTTTCTATGGGAAGCATAGGACCCATCACGAGGAACCAAGCCAAACTGCTCGAACAACAAGCCTCACAAGTTCAATTTGAATCTGCTTCTGCCTTTAGTTCATCTCCAAAAAAATATTGAGTCTCCCACAAAAGCCGCAAAAGAAGGCAATGATATTGCCGAAATAGTTGAGAGGGCTCTCGCTCAATTGAGCTTATCTACCTCCAAAAGGTCCTTTGTTGTAGTTGATGGTGATGTTTTAAACATTGAATCTGCTTTGCATAACATATCTGTATCTTATGTTTGGGAAAATAGATGTTATTTTCCATCATCTACGATAGTGATGAATGCGATGATGACTAATGCTTCATCCGTAGAAAAACAACTTGCAAGCTTGACAAGAGCTATTAGAGGCTTGACCAAATATGTTCAAGATCAAGATGCTCGAATTATTAACTTAACAGATAGGGTGGAAGGCATGATGGATGAAGAGTCCACTCATGCACTTGGAAAGTATCCGTAAGTACAAGAGACAATAGATCGTCCTACAAAGAAAGTGGAACATGCTGAAGAGATTCATATTTCCTCTGAAGGAACGATCCCAAAGGAGTTTATCATATGACCATTAAGAACAAGTACAAGGTTGCAGCAAAATCCTCTCTCACATATGCGAAATCATACTCTACAAGGATTGATAACTTGAAGATGCCTACTGGTTATTACCCCCCCAAAAATTTTAGCAGTTTGATGGTAAAAGAAAGTTCAAAGCAATACGTAGCACACTTTGTTAAAACATGCAATAACACTGAGACATACGGGAATTATCTCGTTAAACAATCCATTCATTCCCTTAAGGGAAATACTTCTGATTAGTACATAGATCTTGAGTCTAGTTCCATTGAAAGTTGGGAACAAATGGAATAAGAATTTCTCAGCCACTTCTATAGCACAAGATGTATCATAAGAATGGTGGAACTTACGAACACATGTCAACAAAATGAAGAACCAGTTTTTGAGTTTATCAATTAATGGAGGCATACAAGTCTAAACTGTAAAGATAGACTCAATGAAACTTCAGGTATAGAGATGTGCATACAAGGAATGCATTGGGGTCTTCGCTATATTCTGAAAGGAATAAAGCCTAGGACTTTTGAAGAATTGGCTACTCGCGTTCATGATATGGAGCCAAGTATGGCATCAGTCAAAACTAAAGGGCCACCCATCTAAGAACTCTACAAAAGTAAAGAAAAGCAAGAGTTCAAGAAAGTGGGAAAATACTTACATTGAACGTCAACACTTCCCCTATAAAGTTCACCAAGAAGGTAAGAAATATGCAGAGTGTAAAGACAACCTCTTTGGAAGATAAGATAAATCTAAAAATGACCTAAAAGGAAATTCAACAGAAGAGTTATCCATTTCTCGACTCAGACTTCATCGTAATCTTTGATATACTCCTTGAGATGAAATTCTTTGAGTTACCAGAGATGAAATGACTGAATGAAACAGAGAGGAGTGATGATTCGAAATACTACAAGTACCATTGATTAGTTGGCCATCCTATAAAAGCAACTGTTGATGCACTGAAAGAAGTCAACCTTGGCACTGATGAAGATCCAAGACCTACATCTATAAATGCTTTACTTGATGGTGATTGAGAAATACTTCATCTTCAAGGATAAAATCATGGACTAGCTCACGAAGGAAAGATTAAACTTGAAGATGAGAATTCAAGTCCA
Source organism: Solanum virginianum (assembly GCA_000787875.1). Lineage (NCBI taxonomy): Eukaryota > Viridiplantae > Streptophyta > Magnoliopsida > Solanales > Solanaceae > Solanum > Solanum virginianum. The sequence goes on from DF358691.1 coordinate 59,882, forward strand.
AATCAAGTCATGACCTGCAATTTTGTAGAAGGATATCATATCCCAAAAATAAATCTGATAAGAACGATTTAGTTTAGAGATTTTAACCGCATTTATGTCGATGAGTTGTTATCTCTTTTAAAGCTGAATGATGTGGCTTCCGTAGAAGCAGAATCAACAAAAGGATATGGAGACCAAGAAGATCATCTTGATGATTGTGGGTAGACTTTCATGACTCATCGTAGATGTCATAAAGCAAGTTCGCATAAAGAATCGACTAAGCAATATGTTAGGGGAACGATAGTGAGAAGGCCCTAAATAAAAAGGTTGATTTTCCGATCCAAGGAGGAGGAAATGAAGGTGCATCACTACCGAGAGTTGCGTTGACCGATTACACTTGGACAATATCTGCCAAGCTGGTTTCATACCTAGTCTGTATGTGATAACACAAAAGCTCTATGTTTTAATATTGATGAGGGAAGCAAAAAATACAACTTTGTCATATCCATCACCTAAAGACCTTTCAAAATCATCTCTCAAAGTTGAGGACGTATGCATGGACAAAATTACATTCTCTGATGATGAACTTTTACTTGGTGATATACCTCATAATTACCCTTTATACGTGGCTAGTTTTGTGCATGAGCTAAGAATAAATAGAATCCTAGGTCTGGGATCAACATCCTTCTGATTCGCATGATATAAGAACTTAGGATCTCAATGGCAGATCTTACTGAAAGTTGCTTAATGATCCAGGGATTCAATCAAGGGGGACAAAGGGCCATAGGGCCATAGGGGATGTCAAAGTGGTCCTCACAGTCAGAGAGTCACAATCAAGCGTATGGCTACATGTAATTGATGCGAAAACTTCATATAACATCTTGCTTGGAAGGTCTTGGGTAGGTCAGAGCAAAGTTGTTCCATCTACCTGCCACCAATATGTGAAGTATTATGAGAACGAAGTCATAAAAAAGATTGTTGCAGATGATAATCCCTTCAATGAAGATGAAGCACACTTCGCTGATGCAAGGTATTACTTGAAGAGATATGTCGCAGAAGTTAATGGCGGTAAGACCAAAGTGGCTGAACTCCCAATAAGAAGGCTAAGGTTCTTGTTGGCAAGATTAAATGTGAAAACAAAGAAGACCCAAAGCTTGGCAATCTAGACAAGGTACCTAACATAAATGGTGTTTCTTCAAGTAAACTAGTGACACCCAATCTTTGTTCTAGTCCAAAGGCCAAAAAAGTGAAAGATACTCTCTCAACTCACATGTAGATACACTAGATGGATTGACCCTTCCTGTTAAATGGAATGATCTGATAAAGTCATCCACAAAATTATTTGAAAAAATTATGGCTCCTAAATCATTTCAAAATGAAGCACTCCCAACGAAGCTTATAGATGAAGGTATCGATCCTAATGCTTATCGATTGTTGGAAAAAGCTAGATACAATCCTAATGAACCATCAAAATTAGGGAAGCTTCCATCAAAACCCTTGTGAAGTTTTAGGATACGAATGGCCTCCACCAATTCATATTTTCATTGGAAGGGTTAGCAAATACATAACTGTAGATGATGAAACTGTTCCTTCTGACAAAAGGCCTTCTATCTTTGATCGACTTGGAAGATGAACGATGAGAATTTCCATATTTGAGAGGTTAGGGCCATTAAAGAAGAAAAATAAGCTTTAGAGAAACTCTGGGGGTATTAAAGCTTCTATTTTGCCTAAATCTCAAAATATTCCTAAGTATTTTCAAAGTCTGATCCCTTTTTTGAATGAGGAGGCAAATGAATCTCATGGTTTCATGTGGAGAACTACTAAAAGAAAAATCACATGTTGTGGTCTAAACCAAGCAACGTGATGAAGATAAAGAAAGTGTTGGCTCTTCATATCACATTACTACACAAGATGAAAGGTGTAAGTTGACTCCAAGTGAAGTTAATGAAGACTTGGAGGATGTATTATGGTGTTACCATATATTTAATGATAACGGACCTCAAGAATATGAAGATGCTAAGGATGCACCACCCAAACTGGAAAAAGGAGTAAAAGCAACTGTTGATGCACTGAAAGAAGTCAACCTTGGCACTGATGAAGATCCAAGACCTACATCTATAAATGCTTTACTTGATGGTGATGAAGAGAAGGCCTATGTTGACTTATTCAAAGAATACAAAGACGTATTCACCTGGAGTTACAAAGAAATGCCTGGTTTAGACCCAAAGGTAGTGGTCTATCATCTTGCTGTCAAAAAGGGTGCACGTCCTGTTAAGCAAGCTCAATGATGCTTTAGGCCTAAACAGGTTCCCGTAATTGAAGATGAAGTTAACAAGCTTATTAAAGCTAACTTCGTATGTGAAGTTAAGTATCCCACATGGATCTCGACTATCATCCCCGTAAGGAAGAACAATGGACAAATCCAAGTTTGTGTCGACTTTAGGAATCTCAATAATGCATGTCCTAGAGATAAATTTCCAGTGCCTATCCCAGAGCTTATGATTGATGGCACTACTAGGTATGAGGCAATGTCTTTTATAGATGGTTTATTCAGTTATAATTAGATCCACATATCGCCAAGGAATGAGGAGCTTATCGCATTTCACATGCTTAAGGGTATTTACTACTACAAATGATGCCTTTTGGCTTGAAGAATGCTGGAGCGACATACCAAAAAGCTATGCAAAACATCTTCGACAACATTCTTCACAAAATATTGAATGCTACATTGATGATTTGGTGGTGAAGTCAAGAAAAAAGGATAATCATTTGCATGACTTGAGAATGGTGTTTGATCTACTACGAAGATATCAACTTAGGATGAACCCTTTGAAATGTTCATTTAGAGTTACCTCTGGAAATTTCCTTAGCTTCATTAGATGATATAATTCAAAATAGATGCAAGGGAGGCTAGCATATCTCAGGATGCATTTCTCAAGAAATTGATCAATTCAAAATAGATGCAATTTTGAAGATAGTCGAGCCAAGAAACATCAATGAATTGAAGAGCCTTCAAGGGAGGCTAGCATATCTCGGGAGATTCATATCAAATCTGATAGGAAAGTTCTGGCCATTCGGTCACCTCATGAAAAAGGAAACTCATTTTGAGTGGGATCTAGCTTGCAACATTGCCTTCAAGAGCATCAAGTCTTACTTGACAAGATCGCCAATTTTAGCATCTCCTGTTCATAGAAGACCATTGATACTATATATATTAGCTTAAGAAAGAACAGTGAGCGCACTTTTAGCCCAATAGAATAGTGAAAGAAAAGAAAATTCTCTTTACTACTTGTGCAAAATGATAACACTAAATGAGTTGAAGTACTCGTCAGTCGAAAAGTTATGTCTAGCCCTAGTCTTCTCAATTCAGAAGATGAAACACTACTTTCAAGATCACGTCATCCATCTTATTTCTAAAGAAAATCCCATTAAATTTATGACGTCAAAACCTATCCTCAATGATCGACTTACAAGATGATATCTCCAATTTCAGCAGTTTGAGATTATATACGTTCCTCAGAAGGTCGTGAAAGTCCAAATGTTGATAGACTTCTTAGCAGACCATCCAATACCTGATGATTGGGAGCTAGATGATAAATTACCAGATGAAAATGTAATGGTCATTAATATTCAACCACCTTGGAAGATGTATTTTGACGAAACCTTTCGCGAAGGAGCTGGTGCTGGGGTGATATTTGTCACTCCACAAGCGGAGATCTTATCGTATTCCCTCACCTTGATATAATGTTGCTCCAATAATGTTGCAGAATATCAAGCACTGATACTTGGGCTTGAAATGGAGGTCGATATGAAGAAATTGCAATTATATGTTTTTGGGGACTTTAAATTGGTGATTAATCAATTATTGGGACTTTAAATTGGTGATTAATCAATTATTGGGTAACTACAAAGTCAAGAAGCTAGAGTTGGTTCCTATTGTAGTTATGCATAGAATTTGGTTAGATGGCTCAGAGATATGACTCTTAAACTTGTTCCAAGAAATGAAAATAGGAAAGCTGATACTTTAGCAACTTTAGCTTCAACATTGACTTTGCCCAACCAAGCACAAATCACTATTGGTAAAAAAAATGAATAGTACTACTGGAGGAGGATGAAAATGAGGGTGAAGAGAGCAATCTCGAACATCTTGTAGCCATTTCTGAGGTTAAGAAAGTTGATTGGTGATAAACATCATTGATTACTTATGCTATATATACTTCCAAAAGATCCAAAAGAAAGATTAAAATTCATGGTCGTGCCCCTCAATTTCTTTACTGTAAAAATACCTTGTATCGAAGATCATTTGAAGGAATACTTTTGCATTGTTTGGGAGATGAAGAGGCAACACAAGCCATGCAAGAAGCACATTTTGGAGTTTGTGGGTCACATCAATCTAGGCCAAAACTACACTTTCACATAAAAAGAATGGGATATTATTGGCCAACAATGGTGAGAGACTGTTGGTATTATGCTTGAAGATGTCAAGTATGTCAGCTTCATGCAAATTTTGTGCACCAGCCACCTGAAGTACTACATCCAACTATTGCATCTTGGCCATTTGATGCTTGGGGATTAGACATGGTTAGACCACTATGAAAATCTTCTGGAGGCCACCTGTACATCTTGGCGACGACGAATTACTTTTCAAAATAGACTGAGGCTGTAGCCCTCAAAGAAGTAAAAAAGGATAATGTTGCAAATTTCATTAGGGTGAACATTATCTATCATTTCGGCCTTCCTAGTTATATAATAATAGATAGTGGAAAGCCTATTCACCAACAAATTGATGGATAAGATCTATAATCTTTTTGGCTTCAAACAACATAATTCATCAATGTATTATGCTGCTGCAAATGGATTAGCCAAAGCATTTAACAAGACTTTATTCAACTTATTAAAGAAGGTTGTCTCCAAATCTAAGAGAGATTGACATAATAGAATGGAAGAAGCCCTTTGGGCATATTGGACGACTCAACACACTCCAATTCAAGCAACTCCACACTTTTTTATTTTTGGAAATGAAGAAGTCCTTCCACCTGAACACCAAATACCATCATTACGGCTTGCCATCCAAGAAGGACTTATTGAAGAGGAAAATGCTCATCTACACCTTGAAGAGTTAGAAGCTCTCGATGCGAAGAGGTTGGAAGTGCAATAAAGCCGTGAATGTTATAAAGCTCATCTTTTTTGTGCTTTCAATAAAAAGGTACTCCCAGGTCCTTCTAAGTTGGCGATCAAATTCTTGCAGTAAGAAGACCAATCATCACATCTCGTAAATTGAGAAGGAAGTTCACCTTGAAATGGGATGGACCATATGTCCTCCAAGAAGCTTATTCAAGTGGTGCTTACAAACTGGTAGATACAGATGGCTTTCGGATTGGTCCCATCAATAGAACATTCTTGAAGAAATAGTATCCTTAAAGCTACATCATACTCCTAGCTCGCCAGAGTATAAATTATGTAGACTCCCCCAAAAATATATCCGCTAGGTTGAAAATCTCGAAAGTGGCAACCTAGGTAAAAATTAGTCCAAAAAATGAACAAAAAAATTTACTCATCTTCTGAACTACGATATGACTTGATCTTCTTCATTGAGGTACATAGACAAATAAGAGTATTTATTATTCTAGGTCCAGTCACATGAGTAAAAAAAAGGATACACGTCGTTATATGATCTTCATATTAATATTTTAAGTAAGGAGCCATATGTAACTGAATACAAAGATTGCAGTAAATCCTGAAGAGTATTCCGTTGCTTTACCTTTTGAGAGAAATTTAATACATCTATGCTTTAGAAGAAAGGGAGAAAATAGATTAGATCTTGAAAGAGGTAAAAATTAAGGGTGGTTGCGACTCGTCTCGAACACCATCAAGTTTGGATCATTACTTCAGATGATGATTCCAAAAATGAATTATTACAATCATAAAAAAACCAACATAGGTAAGTGAGGGATGAGTCAAAAGCTCCAAGAATAAGTTAGGTTATTTTAGGAGAGTATCCAAAGCTAAAGAGCATAACTGATTTCAAGGAAGCACTGGTATAAATCCATAAGGCCTATGGCTGCAATTTCTATATAGATTAAAATTGCTAAAGTTATCTTTCTAACAAAAAATGAATCTCATGATTTCGGCGCTCCAACTCTGAGTTATGAATTTTCTTCAATAGACGCGTGAATCTGAAAAATCAAGTATGACAGATTCTAAGCTGACTTTGAAAATCTGTACAAATTCACAAAGGCTAATGTTGTGATTTCCACATGGATAGAATTTCTAGAAGTTATCTTTCCAATAAAAAAAGAATCTCATGATTTCTACGCTCGAACTCCAAGTGGTGAATTTTCTTTGGTAGGCATGTAAAACTGAAAAATCAAGCATGCTAGATTCTAAGCCAACTTCAAAGGCAAATCTGTACTAATTCTTAAATCCTAAGGCTGTGATTTTCATAGGGGTTGAAGTTCTAGAAGTTATCTTTTCAATAATAAAAAGAATCTCATGATTTTGATGCTCCAACATCGAGTTATAAATTTTCTTCGGTAGGCGTGCAAAATTAAAAAATCAAGCATGCCAAATTCTAAGCTAACTTCGAAGGAAAATCTATACTAAATCACAAATCATAAGGCTATGATTTTTGAAGAAATTGAAGTTTGAGAAGTTATCTTTCTAATAAAAAAGAATTTCATGATTTGGACACTCCTATTTTGAGTTATGAATTTTCTTTTGTAAGAATATGAAGTTGAAAAATCAAGAATGCTAGATTCTAAGCTAACTTCAAAGGCAAATAAATTTGTAAATCCTTAGGCTGTGATTTTTGTACAGATTGAAGTTCTAGAAGTTATCTTTCCAATAATAAAAGAATCTTATAATTTTGATGCTCAATGCACCTCACATGGTGTCACCGAAAAAATAAGATTTTTCGGTGACACCATGTGAGGTACTTCAAGTTATGAATTTTGTCTCATAGACATGCAAAACTGAAAAGTCTAGTATGACCATTTTGAATTTGAAACATAATCAAAAAGCTAAAAAAGGAGAAAATTCATGACGAGACAATTCATACTAAAAGATAAGTCACCAGTTTATTGCTTAAAAAAATAAATAATTACATCGTTGCAAGCAAGTAAATAAACAAATGAATCCTAAGAAAGAATCTAAACTATAGAAATAGTTTAAAGTTTAGAATAATGTGACGACTCATGTCAACCACCTTTGCTTGTTTGGATAATCTTTCTGCTTCATTATCATATAACGTGTGGTTCGCTTGAATCGTATAAATCTCTCCATCGATCATGGTGATGTTCTCTTGAGTTTTGGACAACTTCTCTTGATGTCTACTAAGGAGCGTAATGATCTTTTTTCTGGTGCAGGTCAAGGCGGCTAGATCTTTCTCCACATTTACGAGAGTTACTTGGAGCTTCCCTATAAATCTATCCAACTTTTCATTTTCCAACTTTGCATCAACAAGACGTTTTTATGTACCATGAATGGCCTTCTCATATGATTCTTTAGTCATCTTTGATGGTCTCAAAGCATCATACTCTGCGTATGACTTAACAAAATTCTTAATAAGACCCTCCAAAATAGAAATATCAATAACATTGACCTTTTTAATTTCATCAAGAGTTGAAGCAATACTTGATTCTACCCCTGCCAAACCATCTAAGGAACCTAAATAAAATTGTGTAATTCATCCACACAATGCATCCCACATCTCAGAAACAAAAGTTGATTTGACATGAGAAATGGTTTCTTGTGGATCAAAAGGTGACATACTAGGCTGCAATGGCCATAAAGAAGGATGTAACAACTTTGGACGCATGATTTGATTGGCAGTAACTTCAGCCACATTGGTGCCATTTGCTTGGAGAAATTTCTTGTCATTAAAGAAGTGGAAGACAAATTCCTAGGTAAAACTATTTTTTATGGATGTATTCCGTCCTTAAGGGAAAGAGAATTTTTTGTAGCCAAGTCAGTATTATTAAAGTCCATAGCAATATCTACAATCACATCATCACCAAGATCATCATCGTATAGATCTTGAAGGTCCAACTAAAAAGAATAAAAGAAAAAGAGACCAATCAGATGTTTGGTTACAAGAAGATTTAGCATAGGTAGGGAAAAAAGAAAGGAAAAAGAGGACTCTAACCATTTTGCTAAATCAGACAATGATGGAGAGTTTGGATCCTCATCCACAAATGTATTATTGTTAATGACAATTCTGTCTAGATCACAACAAGTGTCATCTAGCTCCTGTGCCTTCTTTTTTGGACTATTCCAGTGATGATCCTTACTCTCTGTTGAACTAGAAGATGTATTGGCTTGATCAGCAACAAATGACGAAGTAAGCCTATGGGAATTATTGTCAACTTTTGAAGCAATAGTAGTCACCTTTGAGCCTAATGTGAGGTGCCTTAATTTTGGTTTTGGAGAGGTATATCTGTCCTTTTCAGAGGTTTGGACTTGGATAAGGTCTTGATGACTTATGGAATATCGTTTGACTTTACCCAGGCTCAGAAGAAGAATGTGACTTTTCTTTTGATTGATCAGAAGCCCCTTTAGATGACACGGGTCTATGGTCTTGCTTTGAAATTTTCAAAATTATATAATGGATATGACTTTTATTTGAAGGATTTGTCCTATGAGATGGACACCAATCTGCATATTCACGAGTAGTTAATGGAGAGCCTTTTAATGGGAGCATTGGGGTGATGACTTTTGAAGAAGTGCCAAGTCAAAAAGAGGAATTCCAAAGTTGTACTAATGTTGACAACGTTCCATCATATGGTCATTTCATAAGATCTCCAGGGGTATCTTGACAAAAATCAAATTGTTGACTAAATATTATAGAACTATAGGACTCCACTACAAAATCTGAATCACGCCTAAGGGTGACATAGCTTGAGTGAACACTTATAATAAATTCATTCTATTAATTTGAGAGTTGAACATTATCAATAAGATGCAAATCTTTGCCTTGTAATAATGCCAAGTGGTGGAGGCAACGTGCATCATCCTATTGAAATAAATTTTGAGCATCAACAAAACTAAAATATTTAGCCATTTTCTTGCCAGAAATCTTACATAAGGGTATGGTTCGATTTGAGTGACTGACACGATGATGGGTCCCAAAATATTCCCCTAGCCATTCATATACGTAGAGTATAGAAAAAAATATATTTTTATATTCAATTTGGAAGAAATGGAAATGTCTCTCTAGCCTACAATATATACTTGCAAGAACTGGGACTGCCAGAAAGCATTTCTCTCTATGAGCCATCAAACTCAGAGCTTTGAAAACACTAGCATTTATGTAGAAAACTTTGTTGTTCAGAAGCACAAATTTGCAGAGCCAACAAGCGAGAAAGACTGTTAAGTTAGTCTAATCTCTAAGCGACTCTTCCACGCCTAGCTCAACAAAGGAGGCATTCTCATAATTAGTCTGTGGAAGGAAATTTATGTCAATGTGTCCAGACGAATTATGTTTCAGCCTTGGCTTTGTAACTCGTATCCTTGGCACCCTCTGCGGAGGCTCCATATATCTATTCGGTCCGCTAAACCAAAACTTCATCCAATTATGAATGGACACCTCATGGAGATCACTTTTTCCTAAGTTGTAGAAGGCCAAAAATAAATTTAGACAACTTTTAGGAAGAAACAAACTTCCTTGAGCATCTGACTGGGTCAATTTCTTTGTCGAAGGAATGACTTTATCATAAAAGGATCCTTGGATAGGAAGAACTCCAATTGCTCATAAGTCCCCAAAGTGATGCAGACATTTCCCTAATAAAAGTAGAAAGCGTATTAGTAGATGGGTGCCAAAGCTCACAAAAAGTATGTAGTACTGGAGAAGGTAAAGGTTATCCAAGAAAGGCTAAAGAAAGCCTAGAGTCGGCAAAAGTCATACACTGATGTTAGGAGGAGAAATCTGGAATTTGAAGTAGGTGAATGGGTGTACCTGAAGGTATCACCAATGAAAGTAGTTATGAGATTCGGGAAAAGGGGAAAGCTCAGTCCACAATATATTGGCCCGTACCAGATTCTGAGAAAGGTTGGTGGTGTAGCTTATGAGTTAGAGTTACCAGCAGAGTTAAGTGCTACACACCCAGTATTTCATATTTTTATGCTTAAGAAATGCTTGAGATATCCCTCTCTAGTTGTTCCTGTTGAAAGTGTGGGAATTCAAGATAGCTTGTCATATGAAGAGATCCCCATGCAGATATTAGACCGACAAGTTCGCAAGTTGAGGATCAAAGAGATAGCTTCGGTGAAAGTGTTGTGAAGAAACCAATTCGTGGAAGAAGCTACATAGGGAGCAGAAGAAGACATAAAGGCCAAGCATACACACTTGTTCGTTGGCCTAAATGAGGACCTTGAAGGTAAACTTACATACTTGATCTCGAAGACTTATGCTTGTTTAAAGTGTAGTAACCTTGTTGTCTTGAGCTGAATTCTTCATATCATTATTATTCGAGGACGAATGATCCCAAGGGGGAGATATTGTGATACCCTCGTGAAAAGACCAAAATACCCCTAGAATTGGTCATGTGCATAACACATCTTCCCATGCTCCATTCGTAAATTCGAGACCATATTTACAATTAGTGCGAAAAGTTGAGTGAGAAAAATGGTCTCAACTTGAATTTTCAGCAACCGAGGCGAATTAACAATTTTCACTAATTCATTTTGGCAAGTGAGGTTTCCATGCCCGGGGCACAACGCGCCTGGCATGCGACGCGCCTGGGACACAGAACCACACTTAGGAAATTTTTTATATTCTAGATGGAAAGCAGTTTCGCAAAAAAGTTGGAAATCATATATGTCCGCGTTTGAGGCGTGATTGGGACATGTATAAAATTTGGAAATATATATGTCCACATCTGAGGCACGACGCGAACATGTATAAAATAATCAGACTTTCTCTCTTTTAATTAAGAGAGGGTAATTCTGACCTTTCCCACCCTCCTTAGACCTTAAGTAGTCAGTTTTTTCACGCAATTTATTGATAAAAATGCCATACCCTTTCTATTAATGTTAGATTAAGTTCAAGAATACTCAAGTGTAGAACCAAGAATGATTAGGGCTCAAGAAATTCCTTCAAGTCCTCCAAGATTTCTTTCCCCAGGTATGTAATGCCCTCCAAAAACTAGTTTATGGATATTTTAGAAATTATGCGTTAGTTTCATCCAAGAATTTTCAAGTACTAGTTGAGATGAAAGTTCATGTATTTCTGTGAAGTTCATTAAATTTCCATTCATATGTATAGATTCTTGATAAGTATTATGATTCTTGATTTCTTTACTATTAATTTGAGGTATTGTTACCAAGATTTAGAACCATGGATGAACTTCTGTAAAATTTTGTATAGGTTTCATGAATACTCATAAAGCTTAAAGTTTGAGTTAAGTTTAAGAATAATTTTTAGAACTGCTTTTGCATTTTAGCTGAGTAATCTAGTATGTTTTAAAATACTTGAGTTGATACTAGTTTCAGTCAAGCCAAGGAGTCCAGATGAGAAAGTTTTGAAAAGTTAAGATGGGTAAGTCCCCGAAAGACCAAAGATATTTTGAGAATTCATATTTTTTAAGTTATGAGCTATATAAAAGTTATTTTTGGGAGTAGCATTGAGCACCGATATAAGTGAGAGTAGAATTAATTACTTGAACTCATAAATTATGTAGCCAACATAGGATAGGATTGTACCAAGATACATTCCTCATTAGCCACTGAGATGGCCTAGTTTGGGAGGAATCCACTCCCCTAGTCTTTCGTCCCTTACCCCGGCAAAGTACGGAACGGCTTTGGCAGCGTGGGCAAGATGCTGTATCACCGCTACGAAGCTCATAGTGGTGGTCGTTGGTTAGAGAAACTCCCAAGTTAAAGTAATTTATGTTTTTATACAAATTCTCAGCATTTTTACTTCCAGCATGTTTATTTTCAGCATACAGAGTATCTATTACTTATGTTATTCTATTTTGAGATATGATTATGTAGTTTGAAATGTTACATCACCCTGAGTTCCTATTTTGGCCATCTTACACACCGTACATTCCACGTACTAACATCCTTAGGACCTATATCATTTTATAATGCAGACATAGGTGACAGAGTCCCTCAGCAGCCACTTCGTTGAGGACCAGACATCTTTCAGGATATCAGGTGAGGCCTCTTCTCAGTCTGAGGCTTGGAGTTGTTTATGTTTTCCTTTAAACATTTACTTTCAGTTATGACTACTTCGAGCCTGTCCCGGTAGTCCTTTCAGACTATTCTAATAGAGGTTCCATACACTATGTGTCAGATACTCTAGTTCTAGTTAATTGATTTAATTGTCGAACTATTTCCCCTTTTTAGTTTATTCAGACAAGTTTAGAAGCTTTATGTTTATTATTTAAAGCCTTTCCACTATTATTGAAGTCTTCCGCTAAGTAAGTAGCTAGGCCAAGTGGTTCGATTCCTTCACTAGTTCATTAGTTCATAATTTATAACTAACTCGAATATTTTTTATTTTTTTTACTCAATTTCAGAAAAAATAAAAGAATAAATAAAAAGAGGGGCCAGTTACGTCTAGGGTGTAGGCTCGGGGCATAACACCAAAAATATAATTGAAGATAACTAGGACATTATCAATATTACATTAATAAAAGTTCTCCAGATAAATTTATAATGCTAAATTTTTTATATAGAAAGATCTTGATAACTCTAGAGTATTTTATTTAATTATAATATTAAGATATACTCCATCTATCCCATATTATATGAGCACTTTCCATTTTACACAATTATTAAGAAATCATTATTGCACTAGTGAACTTTATTATTTTACCCTTCATTTATATTAATGTACATTAAATTAAGTTAGAGAAAAATCATTAACACACTAATTAGTGGTGGGGGTAAAATAGGAAACAAACAATTAATTCTATTCTAATTTGGTAACTTTCCATATATTATGAGATAAATATTTATAAAAAGATGCCCATATAATTTGGGACAGAGGTAGTATAAATTTAATTAGATTACTTATGACCGTGCAAAGCGCGGACTAATTACCTATATATCCATGATATTTAGTATTTAAAATATACTAATTTGATATAGTTTATAATTAATTAAAGAGAAAATTAAAATCTTCCCAAAAAAAGAAGGGAAACATTCTTTTTAGTCTGTCATTCTTTTTGAAACGGAGAGAATATAATTTATTAAATTAAAAAAATGATGTAAAATGCATATCTTCTTGTAGATAGTACAAAAAAGGCCAATTTTCTTTTCTCGTGTGTGCTATTATCTTTTTCTTCAATATCTGTTCGCTCAATATTCAAAGTCTATAAACTACAAGAATAATCAGATTTTGTAAATTCAGTAATTAATGTTGTATATTAGTAGTTGCATTTCCCGAACAATTGTATAAAATAAACCATTCTTAGTTGTAATTGTAATTAGCAAAACAAGTGAAACAAAACAAAATTATTCTTTCACTAACATCTTCGTCTACTAATCTGCTTTGCCGTGATCCTTTCTCTGCGTTTTTATGTTATCCTGGTAAGATCCCTTTGTTTATGTCTTTTTTTCTTTTAAAAAATTACGAATCTGGATTGATGTTGCCTGATTTTGATTTTCTGGGAGTATTCGCTTTTAGTTTAGGTTATCTGGGATTAATTTTTTGTGATTAATGGGATCGAGGAGGGTTAAAACATCTAAATTCTTATGAATTAAGAAAAATTTCTTAATTTAATAGTAGGAGTAAAAAAAACTACTTGATTAAATAGAAGGAGTAAAAATGTTTGATGTAGTTACTTGTTTATGAGAATTTGTTTGGATACTGTGCTAGATTTTTGGCTCTCACTATATATGACTGATTTCCTATTCTGGTTGTACCTCTATTCACAATAAATTTTCAAAGTATCGAAAACTAATTGCAACCAAAAATAAATAAAAGAAAGATGTAATTAATTTTTTTGTTGATGAATTTGTGAGTATAATTTTGTTACTCTCTTGATTCTTTCTCCTAAATTTCTTCAAAATCCAAGGGCTTTCTGTAGTGTATTTCTTGAATTGTTGGATGATTTAGATCCCTTAGAGATGTATTTCAATCGCCGGGAAGCTTTGTTCTTCAAGAAGATCTCTGAGAAGAACTCGTCGATTACTCCGTGGAAGAAATAAGTAGTAGATTGTGTAGCTTTCCACAATACTTACTCCAATGCTTGCTCAAGTTTTTGTAGAATGTCCTTTGAATGTCATGTCTATCCCCTCTTTAAGTTGTAGGGGATGGACAAAGTTGCTTGTGATTGGCCTAAAGATGTCATTTTGACACTTGACGAAGTGTGATTGGTTCTTGCATTTGGCTAAGATTATCATATCATTTGGACAAGTGGAATCATCTTGTTGGTCTTGGATGCCACATCACCTGGCACGAGCATGGATTCTGGCTTCAAGGTGATATGAACCTTGGACTTGAACTTAATAAAATAGACTTTATATATATTTTTAAACTCAAATTAATCATTCAACCCAAATGAATATGGATTTAATTCAAAGTTCATATGAATTTAATCCAATAAAATTTATGTGTCTACAAAGCCTCCCAAAAATTAAGTTGAAATCCCCTAATATTGATAGTAAGTAAAGGTATTAGTTTGAAAACCACTTACCCAATGAGTTCCTTGAAAATTACCTTTAAAAATCACCCCTCAAAGCTCCAATTTTCAAAAATGGTGAAAATAAGATATTTTTTCCGAAATTCAGTCTCAAGAACCACTCTCAAAGGTAGCAAAAGTGACCAAAGGGTCACTTAAGTGACACCCAAATGGTTCGTTGTAGCGAAACCTAGTTCACTTAATTGAACCCCACACCCCTTAGCTTTAGCGGGACCTGATCAGCTTAAGCAAACCTTACCCAAAAAGGGTATTGGTCGCTTTAGTGGAACCTGGTCCACTTAAACGAGTCTGCAGCACCAGATATCAGAGATTTGGAAAAAATTAGCTAAGTCTCTAATTAAACCCTTGAGATTCATTTGAAAGCCATTTCACACAACCTACATATGCTACCCTACAAAATTTGATGTTTCGGACTCAATGAAATCATAAAAAGCTGAATCCGAGATCTCCTTGACTCGAGACCTGATGAAACATAACTAAACTAGTTAAAACTCAGAAAGACCAACATGCCCTCAGTGCTACCAAAAATGTGATGATGCCTCTCTTAGGCCTAAAATCACCTTCTGAATTCGACAAAGCTATCAGAAATACAATCCGAGCATTCCAACTCAAAATATTGACCAAAGTCAAACATAACACATTTAAAGCCAAACTTTCCAACTTCAGACCTCAAATCCATAAAAACAACCATAATTCTGAAAACAAAGGTGCTTCTAGACTAATTTTGACATTACAAAACTGACGGAACTCTTGAAATTCCATTTCGAGACTTAAAACTCCAAATGGTACTAAAATTCACTTTTAACCATCTTAAACCTTTAAAACTTTGATACTTGCTTACTTCTCAACTTTGTTTTACTATTTTTCCAAGACCAACAACGTAATCGATGAAATAACACCTTAGAAATTAATGGGAGGGGTATAATGGTAATTTGTCGAGGATTTCTAAAAATAGCTAATAAGCTAATAAACCACAAGCTAAGCTTGCCTTTTTTCCCAAATCTCATCACACCCTTTATGGGTGATACTTCAGCTACACCGGTCACCTACCATAAACTCCAAAGGCCGGATCCTTATGTCAATATAACTCTTCTGGCGACTACTTATCAACAATCAAATTTGAATTAGGAAAACCTACTCCATATCATCTCTAAAAACCAAGTGAACACCTAAGTCATCCTATGAAACCAAATCAAATCCCCCGATAAGAGATTGATATATCTGACCATACAATGCCTCAAATATTCCATCTGAATGCTAGAGTGGTAAGTGTTGTCATAAGAAAACTCTGCCAAGCATAGATGTTGATTGCAATAAGCCCCAAAGTCTATCGTGCAGGCTTAAAGCATATCCTTTGACACTTGTATAGTCCTCTCAGAATGTCCACCAGTCTGGGGGTGAAATGTTGAACTCAAATCCAATCGAGTACCCAACTGATGTTGTAGGGTCCTCTAAACTTGAGTAGTGAACCCCAAAGCATGATCTAACATGATAGAGATAGGTAACCTGTGCAAGCTAGCAATATTATGGATGTGAATCCTAGACAACTACTCTAAACTGTAACTAGTCCTCACTGGAATGAAATAAGTTGATTTGGTCAATCTATCTATAATCACCCAAATGGAGTCAAACTTACCCAATAACACATATGATCCAATCACAAAATCCATGGTAATAAATTCCCACTTTCACTTGGGAATGGACAACTCCTGTATCGAATCTTTTGGTCTTTGATGCTTATATTTCACCTGTTAGCAATTCAAAGCCATGAACTCTGCAATGTCCTTCTTCATCCTATACTACCAATAATATTGCTTCAAATTATGGATCATCTTGGCCACTCCAGAGTGAATGAAATACTTGGCACAATGTGCCTCCTCTAAGATCATACACACCTAATCATCTACCTTAGACACACAAATGCACCCATTGGTCCTCAAAACACCCTATGAGTCAGGAGAAGCCGACTTTGCTTCACTCTTTAACAACTTGTCCCAAATATACATAGCTTATCATCGTCAAACTAATGAGCATGGATTTAGTCCATCAAGGAAGATCTAGCCTCAATAAAGGCCAATACACAGTGAGGTGGAGAAATATAAAGTTGGATCAACTAGTGAGCTAGAGACTGAACCTCTAAGGCCAAGGGCTTATCCTCCATCCTAAAAAATGCCAAGCTATCCATACTAGAAGCTTTCCAGCTCATAGCATTAGCTACCATATTGGCCTTGGCCAAATGATATAGAATAGTGATGTCATAATCATTCAATATCTCCAACCACCTACACTGCCTCATGTTCAAATATGGCTAAGAGAAGATATATTTGAGGTTGTGATGATTGGTAAATATCTTATAATGCACCCCATATAGATAGTATCTCCACAACTTCAACATAAATATCATGACCGTTAACTCTAGATCATAGGTGGGGTAGTTCTTCTCGTGCACCTTCAATTGGCATGAAACATATTCTATAACTCTCCCTTCTGCGTCAATACACCACCCAAATCCACACTAGACATATCATAATAAATCACAAAGGGTACACCCTCCACAGGCAATACTAGAATAGGTGTTGAAGTCAATAACTCTTTAAGCTTCTAAAAAGTTGCTTACACTCCTCGGTCCATTATATGAGTTGGGTCAATGAAGCTACAATAATAGAGCATCCCTGAACAAATATCTGGTAATACCTTGCCAAATCAATAAAACTCTTAATCTCCATCACAGAAGTTTGTCTCACCCAATCCTGCAAGACCTCCACCTTTGCTGAATCTACTATGATACCATCCTTTGTCACCACATGCCCCAAGAAAGATACAGACTCCTACCAAAATTTACACTTCAAGAATTTAGCATATAACTTTTCTTCTTTCAACCTTTGAACTACAGTCCTCAAGTGCTGAACATGATTTGCCTCATTCCTGGCATAAAAAAATTATTTAGTCGATTCTCATCTTAAATGTCATGCAGTTTAATAATTAACAAAAATATAAGATAAACATAATAATATTTAATTGACATTAAAATTTATGTAGAAAATCTTGTTCTTACCAAATTTGGAGAGTAGTTTTCTAAGATTTGTTGACTTAACTATGATTATAATATTTGTTCACATAATATAATCTTAACCTTTAAAAATTGAATAGCACACATGTCTCTCATCTGGAAGTGCACTTGACGAAATAGAGGGGAAGTGTAATGGAGGGGAGTCAAATCCAAATATGAGTCATCATTTATTTATTTATTTATTTATTTTGGACTCACTGTTTTATTACCTTAAGTTTATTAGTTTTCAGATGCAAAAGGAACTAAGCAACATTCATCAGGCTGATATGGTAAAGTTCTATTCATTTTATATTAACGGTATATATCTGTTTTTCTCCATAACTAATGTTTGTGAGATTTTGCCCTTGTTTTATTTTAATGGCAAAGGCCAACATTTTTTTTGGGATGATGATAAACATTGGGATTAAACATTTTTCTTTCTTTTCTCTTTTATGAAAGATATAAAAGGAAAGGTTGTAAATGTAAAGTATTTAATTTTACTAGTAATTTTTTTGAAAGATGTGTTTTATTTGACTCTATTTTATTGTAAAATATTTCAAAATTCTAATTCTCAAATGTTTTTAAAATGGGAAATGAGTAAATGGAAAATAATAGGCATGGACAAGTTTTAGAGGACTTTCTATTTTAGTGGCTACATCATTTTTATTGTGGTGACTGAAAATCTTTGAAAGAATTGTTCATTTTTTGGGAGGTTTGTATGACTTGAATCAGTGTAGCTAAAACTTATCTTTTGGGTAATATTTTTAAAATGTCTTTTCTAGTTTATGTTGAAATATACTATATCTGGAAAAAATATGTATTCTAAAAATTGATAATTTTTGTTTCATCAAATAATTTATCGCAAAATATTCTTATCGTTCAAATATAATATATCTGGCAAAAATATGTATTCTAAAAATTGATAATTATTTATCGCAGAATATTCTTATCGTTCAAATTAATAGAGTATTAACTAATTAAGATACTTAAAAAGATATACAGAGTAATTTTGATTAATATTTCATTAAATATCTTTTTCAATGATAGATAATGCTCGATATTTAGCTTGTTCAAGCTAATTCAGACACTATGACTATAAAAAAAAATAAAGAAAGGAGTGTTCAACACTTAACTAAAGGATAATATGTAACATCAGTAGTAGTGAATATCTATGCGTATAGAAAGTTCCACTGACATTGATCATTAGTTGCCATGATAAATACTCCTAACTATCAACTTGAATATCTTTTAGCTTCACAAGCTTCATATGTATAGCCATTTTGCTTTCTCAATACAATTTTTTGTTATCAAGAAGGTACTGCAACATTATAAAGGAATAATAATAATTTTAATTATATGTATATAATCTAAATATACTTGTTTTAGTAACGTAATGAAAGCTTTCGCATGGTTGGTAAAGTTGCAATGTGATAAGGAGACCACATGTTCGGGTAGTGAAAAATAACCTCTTGCAAAAATGTAGGGTAAGAATGTAAAAAATAGAATATTCTGGTCCAAACCATCTCCAGACTCCACAAAGACGGAATCTTAGTGCAACAAATGGTCCTTTACTGAAGGAATTCAGTCCTTAGGAAAATCCTTTGTATGCTAACATTCTGTATATCTTTCCACAAGCTTCAATGTTGTGCAACAATAATTAATGATATCATCACATCCTCCTCCTTAAACACTATGGTGCTGAGCTATTATAGGTTACAAAGCCACTCTTGTATCAATCTTGTTGATATGGACCAGAGTTTAATTGAATTTAGGAAAACTTCGATATGGCAGGTAAACTTCAGTACTAAGACTAGGTTCGTCTCATGTGGTGAGACAAACCTAGTGAGGATACTGAGTCAATGCTAGACTTTAGCATTTTTTATGATTCTAAATAGAATTAGGTTCAAAACATCGCACCAGGTGAACCGAAGTATGTGAAGAGGCACAAAGGGCATAGATTCATTTAATAGGAAGATCTTATCCAGAGTTGAAACAAGACTCCTATGAGAATAAATAACCAATAGTACTAATTGCAAAGGAGTCTACTATCAGGACTCTTCTAGGAGGCAATATATATAAGATAGTAGACTCTTCTAGGAGGCAATATATATAAAAGGTAAATGCTAAACCCGCAAATGCTAAACCCTAGAATAGCAATTTTTGCAATCTGAAAATGTAGAACCTAGCAACAAAGGCAACCTGCATTTTGGTGAACACAAAGTTAATGAAAAGAGGATCTAGAGTTAGGTTTTCTTTCTAATGTTACATTGTCCTATTTAATATTATTGTTGAGTGACAAATAGTTGTAACTAAGGATTTCTGTCGAAAGAGAATTTGTGTGAGGAGTGAGTTTGGCTTCTTGCAATGCTAGAATTGATCACTCTTGATCATCAAACTAATGAGCATGGATTTGGTCCATCAAGAAAGATCTAAACTCAACAAAGGCCAATACACAGTGAGGTGGAGAAATATCAAGTTGGATCAACTGGCGAGCTAGGGATTGAACCTCTAAGGCCAAGGGCTTATCCTCCATCCTCAAAAATGTCAAGCTATCAATACTAGAAGCATTCCAGCTCATAGCATCAGCTACCACAATGGCCTTGGCCAAATGATATAGAATAGTGATATCATAATCATTCAATATCTCCAACCACCTATGCTGCCTCATGTTCTAATACGGCTGAGAGGATATATTTGAGGTTATGATGATTGGTAAATATCTTATAATGCACCCCATATAGATAGTATCTCCACAACTTCAACATAAATATCATGACCATTAACTCTAGATCATAGGTGGTGTAGTTCTTCTCGTGCACCTTCAATTGGCATGAAACATATTCTATAACTCTCCCCTTCTACATCAATACACCACCCAAATCCACACTAGATGCATCATAATAAATCACAAAGGGTACACCCTCCACGGGTAGTGCTAGAATAGGTGTTGAAGTCAACAACTATTTGAGCTTCTAGAAACTCGCTCACACTCCTCAGTCCACAAAAATGGTACCTCCCTCTAGGTAAGTTGGGTCAACGAAGCTAAACTAACAGAGCATCCCTGAACAAATCTCTGGTAATACCTTGCCAAATCAATAAAACTCTTAATCTCCATCACAGAAGTTAGTCTCACGCAATCCTGTAAGATTGCCACCTTTGTTGAATCTACCATGATACCATCCTTTGTTACCATGCATATAACTTCTCTTCTTTCAACCTTTGAATTACAGTCCTCAAGTGTTGAACGTGATCTGCCTCAAGTGTAAAAAATTTATTTAGTTGATTCTCATCATAAATATCATGCAGTTTAATAATTAATAAAAATATAAGATAAACATAATAATATTTAATTTATATTAAAATTTATGTAGAAAATATTGTTCTTACCAAATTTGAAGAGTAGTTTTCTAAGATTTGTTGACAACTATGATTATAATATTTATTGACATAATATAATGTTAACCTTTAAAAATTGAATAGGACACGTAGTTTTCTAAAATTTGTTGACATAACTATGATTATAATATTTGTTGACATAATATAATCTTAACCTTTAAAAATTGAATAGGACACATGTCTCTCATCTGGAAGTGCACTTGACGAAATAGAGGGAATGTGTAATGGAAGGGAGTCAAATCCAAATATGAGTCATCATTTATTTATTTATTTTGGACTCACTATTTTATTACCTTAAGTTTATTAGTTTTCAATCTATTTAATTTTATTTATTAATCTATATAAGAAAGTGGTTCTTGATAATGGTAGGGTACAAAGCTTTTAAGTCCATATCAAAAAAAAAAAAATAAATGACACCCTTCCTTGGATAAATAGTCCTGAATCGACAAAACATAAGAGAAATGCTATGAATATAACTAAGCAGACCTCTCACATCAGTAAGCATCTGAAGTAAGAAATAAGCGAACCTACTTCCAAAGTCGACACTATCACTAGCAAGTTGGGTTATTATAGATGTTATTAAAGCCACTTATATATCAACTTTGTTGATGTAGGCCAAAGCTTAAATGAGTTTCCGCAAATTTCGGTAAGGCAGGGCAAACCGTAGTAAGAATATTGACTATATAAGTAAGCAACCCTTCCACCATAGTAACATGTTTTAAAATCTTATTAACCAAAGAGAATAATATCTTTAGTGCCCTAGGTCGTTATATGCTTCCTTCCTAACAACATGTTTTAAAATCTTGTTGACCAAAGAGAATAATATCATTAGTGCCCTAGGTCGTTATATGCTTCCTTCCTAACAACATGTCCCTCACTATGCTTTCAATTTCATCCTCGAGTCATAATCTTACCCAATGAGTGATGTCATTGCTCAAGCCTTGCAATTATTGCTCATCACTTACTCATTCAATAGGCTTTGGAGCTTATTGGTTTAAGATCAATTGCAAGATCAAGAGTAGAATAAACGAGTAACTTCTTAAATATCTATGTAGCCTCACAATTATATATGTGATCATCAATAAACCCTATTTCTATGATACCATATGTAGATAGAAGGGAAAGGTAAAACATCTAATAAAACATTAAGTGATTCATTAAGTGGAAAGATAAAATTAAAAAACTATAAAGTTGTAAAAAAAAGCCATGTGAGGCTTCATTAGGAATTTTACAAAATAAAACATGACATGAATATGGTATCTATGGAACTTCTAAGATACACATGAGACAAGGCCATAACTATACCCAAAAATATACGAACTGTCACTTCATAAGCAAAAGTGCTTCAATGATAAATAGGGTTTCACCGCAAGTCAGTGGAATGAGCAGAATACCTACAAGGATCATTGCTACCTTGAGAGTCCACACTTGTATTAGAAAAAGATGCAGTACCTTGACAAAATAGAAGAGAGTACATTTGAAATACTACTCACATGGTTAATTGAACCCATATATAAAAGAGGGTGGTGCTTCTTGGGTCATTGTTTTCACATGTCTTGGCTTAACAAAACTAGTTACCTGATGCAATCTATGTTCATATGGTCCCTTTTAATTAATACCTGATACAAATTGTTCTTGATTCGAGGGACATACCATGTAGTACTATACAAATATTTGGTACCTTTGAGTAGGTCACTGAATGATTTGTTCCTTCTGCAGTTAGTAGCAGCGCAGAAACAGAATATAAAATCAAATTATGTAAAACTATCTGAGTCTACCGAATTCACTAAGGAATTTAATCTCTTCACTGTATCCGAGGTTGTGGATTACTTCCTCCTAGGACAAAATAGATAATAACATATTACAAAAGAAGTGATACCTCAAACTTTTGTAATTTCAGTGAACTCAAAGAACCATCAATGGATTCACACACAGACTCAAATTTTATTTGTAAGAAAATGTATACAGAAGAAGAGAAAATTCAATATCTCGAAAATGCAGAGAGTATCTCTATTTATAGCTACCATAAATTAGGTGTGAATACACTTGTTTAGAACAGAATCATCTGTTTAGAATAGGCATGGAATCTTTTGAAAAAGAAGATATTTGTTCTAAAAGAACTTTATGCGCGAAATTTGTAAGTCTGTTAAATTCATTAATTTCACACAAATTAACTTAATTAATAAATAATTCATAAATTGATTTAATTAAGAAATAATTTATGAACTAATTAATAATTCACTAAAATTAATATCAGGAAAGTAAAATGTTGAGATTAATTAAATAAACTTTGTCCAAAAAATTTATCAATCAAATCATTTGTCGAAGCCATAGCTAGAGCCAAGCGAGAAACGACAACGGCGGCGCGAGGGGGTCTTCTCTACTTGACTTTTTAAGAGTTAGAGGAAGTGTTTCCTAATATAAGGACAATTTTTTCTCTATTCTACCAATGAGAGAGAAATGACTCTTCATTTTTTCCTTTACTTGGTTCCCCCACATTTCGTTATTCTTTCAATCTTCATTTTTCAATTCACACTTTATTACTTAAACCCAACATGATTTGCAATGGTTAATGTTGGGTTCTAGTGATGAAATGTGCATGGAAAATGAAAGGGAGAAAATGGAGGGAAAGTGAAAAAGTAATTTCACTTTTAGGAAGAACATTTTGGGAGAAAGGAACTTTCAAGTGCTAAATTATAGAAGCACTTCTTCAGTGAAATAGCTGAGAAGAAGACAAGCGTCATGCTGCTTCTCGACATTATTTTTGGATAGTTCTGACCCATGCATGTTTGAACTAGTGCAACATTTTTTGAACCATTGTTTCCTTCCTGAAGTGGTATTCTTCCTCAGATAACGAGCACGAAATAAAATTTCTAAGTTAATAACTCTAGTGTGATCTACCATTGAGTGCGTTACAGATTCAATGAATTTGAGGTACCTCTATTTGACTGAAGGGAATCATTTTACCCTAAGAGGGTATATTCCATACACACTAAAAATTCAGTGAACTTGATACTTAACTCTATCTTCATCTCTTTCTTGCTAGTTTTTCTATTTCCACAAATAGTTTGAATATAGATTCTTTTTAAAACACAGTAACAATGAACCGTCTTTGATGGATAAAATATTCATCTTTCAAAAATTATTATATTCCATCAAATGTAAGGGGTGGCATGTTGCACATAATAAGAATAGAAAATATTAAATTCTAAAGTTCTCAACTCTCAAGTAAGTTTGAATTCAGTACAAGTGCTATAATAATATCTTCTATATCATTAAGGGACTTGATTAAGCAAAAGCTTTGACAATTTACTCAAAATATACTGTTGTTTGTGAGATCCTTTTATCAATTCCTAATTATTTTTAGAGTAGTTCAATTGTCCCAAGTCCTAATTTATTTTCACTCTATACTTGCCCCATATTAGGATATTGTGTTGCTTTTTGCTTCTAAGGATGTTTGCTTTCCTCCAAAGTGAACTTACTGACTTGTTAAAATTTTAGGTTGAAAATAGTTTAACATCAATGCATACTGCACTATGGTTGGATGCTTCTTTTTCATTTTGCTGTATCTACTCTGAAGTCAACTTACTGACTTGTTAAAATTTTAGATTGAAAATAGTTTAACATCAATGTATACTACACTATGGTTGGATGTTTCTTTTTCTTTTTGCTGCAAAGATAAAGATTGTATGGTCATATTTCCTTAAATGGACAAATAGACAAGAGAGATTTATTATGTGCAACAAAGTTTATGCTCTAACCACAACAGGTTGTGTTTGTTATTCTCGAAACACCCTGTGTAACTAATGACATTTTGTTTCTTCATTCTTCATATGGTAATGTTGATTCCATGTGAAAAAAGAAGCTAAGCAGAGTACTTTGATAGCATCTAGATCATTGTTCATTGCCAAAACCAGAAGACTCAATACGAGCTTCACTTAAGTTGGATCAAGAGTTGGTCAGCTACTGAATTTCTTGTCATTTCTATTGAACATGCAGGAAAAAATTTGTGAAATTTGTGGTGATATAGGTTTTCATGAAGCAATAATTACTTGCTGTGAGTGTAAAAATATTGTTGTGCACCAGTAAGTTCTCTCTATCTCTCTCGATGTTTAGCAAGAAAGGGCAGCCAAACTAGATGAAAGCTATGACTTTCTAATCTGCACTTGCTTTATCGCCTTGTGCCACATCTACACGTTCTTTGGAAACCTCAAACATTGTCCCAATCCCCAACACCTTCTTTTTTGGTTGACTTGCCATTTATAAGGAAGAGGTTGATCTTTTTACAGAAGGGGTTGCGCCTTTTGAAGGATATAGCTAGTTAGATTATCAGCTTTGCTTCTTTTTTTTAGAATTTAAATAGGGATGAAAAGTATAGAACTAAAAGCGTAAATTGAAGTGATATTACCTCTCACATAGAGTAAGGACCTCTTCGAGTTGCCTAGTCTTTTTGACATTCTTCATTGACAGATCATAATGGTATTGGATATATTTGATTCCACCTAAAGAATACATTGATTCTTTCATTAGCATATTATGACATTTAATTAAATTAAACACTATTTGTATCTTTTACACATACTTAGCCCACTTCCTGATTTTCAAAAAAATTCTATTTTTCTCTTCCCTTCAGATATTACGTGATGGGCTATTATAAAGATGAACCAGTGGATTGGTGGTGTGAAGAATGTGATATTAGCAACGGGGTACTATTTTCATCAAATGGACTAGAAAATGAGAATTTTGAGGGATCCATGTTAAAGGCTTTTGGAAAGATTTGTCAAAGTAAAGTGCAACCAAAGAAACATAGCAAGTTTCCCGATCTATACTTCCTTACAACTGATGTAGCCTATTTTTTAGGTCCAGGTGGTTCTACCATTCTAGAGCATAGCAGTCCTAATGTTGTGAATAAGAGTCGAAGGACGAATTCATCTAGATCACACCTTTATGATCCTACTATTATTGCTTCCTGGAAGTAAGTACCCTACATAAATGCACATTAATTACTAACATAGGTTTGTTTTCATATAATTATTGATCTTTCTCTTCTTCTTTGCATTTTAGGGGAAGTTTTTACATCTTAGGTGCTCCAGAACTTGCACCAGGGATATTCAATAATTGTATCCAGGCTCATCCTCCTTCTAGAGTTAGGCATAACATGTATAACTTCTCCCGGCTATTGCCTGATACTCTCAAATTCGAAATAGTTCCGCATAGAGAAATCTGGGCAAGTATATTCAACAATCATTATCCAAATAAAGAAGACATAGGATTGTATTTCTTTGCAAGTGGGAGTGAAAGGTCAACTTCTCCCTTACATATCTATCCGAAGAGGGATAAGGGTAGCAAATAGAAGTGTGCCCTTGACCAGGAATGATTCCATTAGAAATTGATTTGCATTTCCCATTATATGCAGGTCTGATAAATATATTGCTCTGGTGCAGTTCATGTGTACCAAAGATTTGGTGGTGAGAACAGTTATATATGATGTTGAACTACTTCTATTTCCATCCACAGACCTATGCAGTGATTCTCAAAGTACATTTACAATCTCTATATTCTTTTCTCATTTTCTTATTCCCTAGCCCATTATTATGGCAAAAGGAGATTCTTTTTCCATTCCCCATAGAAAATCTCATATTTGTCATTAGATTTGGGCATTGAACTTTGATGAACCCCCATAGTTTATGTGTCTTGAATTTAAGTTTAACTTGTATAGTGCAGGCATCTGAAAAGTCACAAAAACTATTTTATTGGCATATATAAGATATATATCACACACTTGCCTTCTATTGTGTAGTTTTTCTTTATTAAAAAAGGAAAAGAAAAGAAAGAGAGAGGTATAAACCTTGCTAATTTGGTTTGTTATGTACTTGCCTGAGTTCTCTTGATGCATACTTTAGCGTTCATCAAAATCCTTTAAGATTTGATTCTTTTAAGACGATTGTCTGATAATTCAGGAGCTGCATCTCACCTTGTGGGTGTTCTTGCAGGATGGAATGGCGAGCACTTCCTGTGGGGATTATTTTACCTCAGGGGACTGGATACAGTCGGATGTGCTGAAGGACCCAACAACTCAGCAACAAATTAATTGATAAGAAGATATACATGCTAGGAGGAGAAGATGTCTATCATGGAGGGTTATCAAAATGAGGTTGAAATGGAGATAGACATGATAGCTGGATAAAATGTAGGAATATTGGACATTATTGTTGGCTCGGTAACTAACAGAAATGGCTTTCGTACCTCTTTAAAAGAAACTATCGCTGCTGCTACCCGCAATGGGTCTCAATCAGTTAATCCTTTGATTTCAAGAACCTCCCTAGGTTGCGAGGAACTGCCTTTTTTAATCAAACGCGAGTTAATATATGCACTAAAGAATCATAAATTACTATATTGAGTCAAAACTTAATATTATTATAGAAGTTCATAGTTTATTTAGTACTAAAGAAAGCTATTATTTCTTTTCTATATTTATTTTTTAGTTAGAATTGCTCTGTGATTTCCTACATTATTTCTTTGCATCCTCTTTCTTCGTATCTACACTGACTTGTCTTCGTCAGCATTTGGCCTCAGAGCTACCTGTTTAATTTTCTTCATCTCTTGTGCAACTAAATTCCTTCTCAAGTTATCAACTTTCCTCTCAATTTGGACCAGATAGATATATTCTTTATCTTTAATTAATTCCAGCTTGTGATAGTAATTGAATTATTTCTTCTGCATCATTTTTAAAGTTGGCATTGAAGTTTAAGAGTTTCCCATAAGCATTATTTTTTCCCTAGTAATTTAGTCAGTGATAATGATTTATATAGTTGTATCATGTATGCCGAATGATCTACCTTCTCAGTGGTGGATTTGAGTTATTGATGGATGGTGCAACCCAAAATATATTGGGCAGCATTAAAAGGCACCACACAGCTATGCCGTTCTTCATCGCATACTTCTACCTGCAATCAATATCTGGAGCAATTTTGCACAATTTAGGATCTGTTTGACTTATGATTGTTGAGTGAATCAAATTTTAGAATTGAATTCATACATTCTCTCTATTGTAGTTCCTGCTATTTGTAGAATTACTTTTTGTAGCATTTTGCACAGGATGATTCATCTTTGTTTATCGTATTGGTAATTTTGCCATTGGATTTGACGTAGGTTTCCTGGTATTGTTATAATTATGTGAATTAGATTGTTTTATGCATAGAAACCTGTCATGTACATTAATTAAGGTTGTATATAGAAACTTACCAACAATTTTTAAACCAACCAAATCCAAGATCAGAAAAAAAAGAGTGTGACCAAAGAACAACCAAAGGTCTGTCTTTTCTCTAAAACAAAAGGTACTAATTAATTATCAAAGAATTATTTTTGCCTTTTCACTGTTTTTTTTCTTTCCATTCTTATGATGTTTAGCTTCTAGTAAAGATGTCTAGACAGTTTTGATCTATATTAACTTTCTCCCATATATCAAGTCCCCTAAGTAGTGTGGAGGTGTTAGTTGATCAAGAAAAAGCTTCCTTGTCGACTTTGGCAATTTTAGCCCATTTAAGGGGGTTGAAGAGGTAAGGTGATCTTTAATCTTATTTTATGTATTATTAAGGTTCTATGTATGTTGTAGTATGTTGAATTGGAAGAAATCATGAAGGATAGCATGTTTAAGTGAGTTGTGTATGTTAAGGATTGGGGCCGAAAAATTGGATATGTATGATTATAGTGTTATGTTGTATTTAAACCATGAATTTATGTTTAAGTAGTATCAATATGATCTTTGTAAGGTGAAGGAAGTATTGGAATTATTTATATGTATATTTGAAGGGTTGGCCGAATTTGGGTCTAAGTATGTAATCAAATGTTATGTTGCGTTGGAAGTATGCATTTGACGTTTAGTTGATGTAATATGATTCTTTGGAGGTAAGGGAGTGCTTGAACATATTGCGTTGGAAGTATGCATTTGGCATTTAGTTGATGTAATATGATTCTTGGGAGGTAAGGAAGTGCTTTAACATCATCTACATGTATATACAGTATGTTACCCTGATTTTGTAGTTGTGATAAAATGATGTTATTTAGTGTATTTGGTGTTGTAATAGCATTGGAAATGCTTGTTGATCTTGTTGGGTTGTTGTTGTTGTTGTTAGAACCCATACTCTGGTACGTCGGGCCAATTACGATGCTTGGAATCAATGTTACAAATTTTTGGAAAATTCGAGAGTTTAGTGTCTATTTTAGAAAGTCCGGAATCAGGAGATAATATTATAAATTTAAATAGGTATAAGCTTATATGTGAGTATGTGTATACATATCCAAAGTTTCAAGAAAATGAGATTGGACAAGCATAGCTATATCATTACAAGAAAATTCAATTCTAGATTACAAAGTGTGTGTGGCCTTGTGATTAGCTCAAGTGTTATTTTGACCAAGCTATTAACACCCTTAAGTTGTCTTGACTTATTGTTATTATATATCCATACATACATGTTACAAGAAGGTTCCATGATATTTCATATATACTTACATATATGATACAAGAAGGGACATAAGATCATTTTCCATTCTTCACAA
>DF358690.1:0-38494 GCA_000787875.1 Solanum virginianum
ACAAGTTATGCAAGTATGATTATTTTCAAGCATGTTTTACATCAAGCATTGGTCATATATGCCATGTTGCTAATATACTATCTTTTTCTATAGTTATGCATTTTGAGTATATTGCCTATCTCTTATTGCATTGAATCCAACATACTTAGTATATTTCAATGTACTAACGCATTCTTTTTGCCTAAATGATATAACTATATAAGAACTGAAGCCCCGCTTGAGCATCTCCATCCACGTGGCTAGTACGATCTCACAAAGCTTGTTAGTAAGTCCTCCATTTCGGGGATGTTGCTTATGATCTCATGCTATGTTCTCAAACTGTATTTCTTTTATGTTTACATTGACTATGAGGGTAAGCCCGGTTGCTTGTCTTGGCCCCCGCTCTTATCTATGTAGAAGAGGCGCGGTTGGACATGTCATGAGTAATGACATAAGCTTTGACTCTCCCTTGACTCTTGATGTTTATTATATGAAAGATGTTCTTTAGTCCCGGTTATCCCTATTTACTATCTGTTATTTTTCTTTTGTTGCTTCCGCGACCAAGGATATATGATGATAGTTTAAGAGGCTTGCTTGGGGTCCCTTTGGGTTCCCCTTGCATCGTGTCACATCTAAGCCCTAGGCTTGGGTCGTGACAAACTTGGTATCACAACACTAGGTTGTTAGATCCTCAGAGTCCAACACACCGCATCGATTAGAGTCTTATTCATAGTTATGTTGTACACCACAATTATTAGTAGGAGGCTATCAGACGTTTTAGGAAATATTTCCCTTCTCCATGTTCTAAGTCATGCTATAGAGTTGAGGTAAGTTCCCTCCCCCCCCAACAAGTGTTCTTTGCCATGCTAGTTGATCATGCCTAACACAACAGGAAGAAAAGTCGGTGCTCCCGAGGGACAACTGACTCATGGCGAGCTGTGGGATGCTCATGCTAGTTCAAGCTATGGCCCAATAACTTAATCAAGGGGCCCAAGCCCCTCATGCTCCTACCTCGGGATCTAGAGTGAGAGACTTCATGAGGATGAACCCATCGGAGCTCTATGAGTCAAAGGTTGATAAGGACCCACAAGAGTTTATACATGAGATTTATAAGGTATTGGCCATCATGGGTATTAAATCAAAAGATAAGGCAGAGTTAGCAACTTACCAACTTAAGGGGGTAGCACAAATATGGTTTACTTAATGGAAGGAAGGGAAGCGGAACAACAGTGTGGTGCTATGGGAGTAGTTTAAGACAGTATTTCTTAATTGGTTCTTCCCTCTTGAGCTTAGGGAATCCAAGGTAGTGGAGTTTGTAAAATTTTAGCAAGGGTCAATGAGTATGAGGGAGTATGCGCCTAAGTTCAACCAATTCTCTATGTATGTTCCTCACTTGGTTACCGACCCAAGGGTTAGAATGAACAAGTTCGTGATGGGTGTACTCCTTACCCTCGTGTATGATTTGATGTTATGCAATGTACTTATCTGAACAAGTTCGTGATGGGTGTCTCCGATTTGGTGAGTGAAGAATGCCGATCCACTATGTATATTAATGATATGGATTTGTCCCATCTCATGACTTATGCTAAACAACTTAAGGGGGAGAAGCTTAGGAAGAAGAGGAGTGGAGAGTCCAAGAGGGCTCGGTTTGAGGATGACCAGTTCCAACAAGGTATCGAGTTTCAAGGACAAGAGGGAGATGGTGTCTTTAGATACTAAGGTAGGATATAGGTATTGGTGTTGATGATTTAGTTCTCTTGGAAGTCCTACCCATGAAGGGTGTGATCCAGATGTCAAGAAAGGAAATTGGATGTATAGTTTGTAGGTTCTTATGAAGTGTAGAGAAAGATTGATGAGGTTGTATGTGAATGGGAATTTCCTAGGGATATGGATATAGTTCATCCGGTTTTTCATCCTTCTAGGTAGAGAGGATATGTTGGTGACTCTAGTGTTATAGAACTCTTTGAGGTTATGGGTGTTGTGGAGGATAATTTGGCTTAGGAAAAGGTCCTGGTGGGAACTTTGGATGAACGGGTGGAAAAGTTGATTGATAAGGATGTAGTGTTTGTCAAGGACCTTTTTGAAAAAATTCTCTAGCCGATAGTGTCTCTCGGGGAGCCAGAGCGGGCGTGGAGAAGCAATATTCATACCTCTTTCATTCTATTCAAGCTTATGATAACACTTAAAGTCCTTTCATGATTTCAAGTATTATGTTTCAGCCCCTATGTCATCACATGTATTCATGTTTACATAGATAAGTTCATGATGATTTTACACTTATGTTGAGATTTTTTGAAATGATGTTTAAGTGCATTCCTGCATCCTTATGTGGGCTGAAATTTTCATGTTCATGTCTCTCATATACGTTTCTTTGACATTTGGGGATGAATGTTCCCAAGGGGGAATATTGAAACGACCCCAAAAAGTGCCCAAAAATGTGCCTAAAAAAATGCTCGAAATTATAATTTCCATATATCTCAAAATTCACGTGTTATTATGAAATTTCGACTTCATATTCTTGTTAAGAGTGAACTGTAATTTCATATATCTCAAAATCTGTGCATTATTTCAAAAATGTGACTTCATATTATTGTTCAGGGGGTCAATTTGAGTGGGTAATGGGTCTAATCCTTATTTTAGAGCGAACGAATCGCAATTTTCAATTTTCAAAGTGTCCAATTCTAATGAGCTAGGCGCGTCATTGGCACGATGCGCCAGTGCCTTATTTTGGTGCCAGTTTTCAAGTTCATTCCAAGACTTTTCGGAGATTTGACTAAGACTTTCCATGTGTGAAAATAGCTATACATAGCTTTATTTCACCCTCATATCATTCAAAACATTCCCCAATACTCATGCAAACACATAGACAATATTTCATCTCCAAATTTCAAGTCCTAAAACACAATCTGAATCTAATGATTTCACTCAAGCTTCAAGTCTCTATCTCCATTCTTCTTTAAAGATTCAACAAAGTCAATGTATGTGGGTTTCTTTCATGGGTTCATTTCATCCATGATGCCCAAACTTCTGTTTACTCTAAATTACATGATTTAAAGTTGATTTACTCATGGTTCTTATTTATTATGAAATTTACTGCACTTTATGTTGGGGTTTCATGAAAGTATGGTTGTTTTAGCATATTTTGAGCTATGAATCTAAGGTATATTGTGAGATTTGATGAAGGGGGTTGATGTATGTTGCTTGAGGGTGTTAGCAATTATCTACTGATGGTTTTACAATGAATTTCCTTACATGATTGAATTCTTGAATTACATGGTTTTACACTAGCATTACATATCCGCCAAGTGTTTGATAAAATATTCGGTTATGATTTTCTTTAGGAATTGAAGGTCCAATGCATGACTTATGAGTTGAATGAATATGTGATGATGAAAGAAATGTATATGTATGTGATTAAATCATGTAAAGGACCTACTGATGAGTTATTGAGTCTGTATGCTAAGGTTTATGCTCTTGTGAATTGTGAAGCCTACTAGAAGGGGTTATGAACTACGATATAAGCTTTATCCTCTAGTACAAGGCCAATTTCTACATGTAGGGGTTATGAACTATGTTGTCCTCCTTACCCTCATGTACTAATCAATGCTACTCACTTACTCATATCAACATGTAGGGGTTGTGAACTATGTTGTACTCCTTACCCTCGTGTATGACTTAGGGTTATGCAAGCTACTCACATGTAGGGGTGATGACCTATGCTAACTTCCACCTGCATGTGCTATTCAGTTACTCATAACTACATGAAGGGATTATGAACTATGTTATACTCCTTACCCTCGTGTATGATTTGATGTTATGCAATGTACTTATCTGAAAAGGGTCATGAACTATGTGATATGCCTCACCCTTATATGAGATGTAAGGTTATGTATTATCTCATATGCTATTCATTATGTCATGTACTACTATTACCTACTAGAAGGGGTTATAACTCATGCTATATCCCTCACCCTCTAGTACAAGGTATTTGGATGATCTAAGTATGTCTCCTTATTATGTTAAAGAAGTTA
The DNA here is from genome assembly GCA_000787875.1 of Solanum virginianum. NCBI lineage: Eukaryota > Viridiplantae > Streptophyta > Magnoliopsida > Solanales > Solanaceae > Solanum > Solanum virginianum. Next base: position 4,011 of record DF358690.1, read on the forward strand.
TGCAAGTATTATTATGTTCAAGAATGTTTTACATCAAGCATAGTTCATACTTGCCATGTTGCTAATATACTATCTTTTGCTATGGTTATGCATTTTGATTATATTGTCTTTCTCTTGTTGCATTGAATCCTACATACTTAGTACATTCCAGCGTACTAATGCATTCTCTATGCCTACATGATATCACCATGTAGGAACCGAAGCCCTGCTTGAGCATCGCCATCCACGTGGCTAGTATGATTTCACTCAAGCTTGTTTGTGAGTTCTCCATTCCATCAACGTTGCTTATGATCTCATGCTATGTTCTAAGACTATATTTGTTTTATGTTTACATTGCTTTGAGACTGAGCCTGGTTGCATGTCTTGGCCCCCGCTCTTATCTATGTAGTAGACGCGTTATTGGATATGTCATGAGTAATGTCATAAGCTTTGAATCTCTCTTGAATCTTGATGTTTATTACATGAAAGATGCCCCTCAGCCCTAGTTATCCCTATTTACTATCTCTTGTTATTCTTTTATTGCTTTTGTGACCAAGGATGTGTAATGATATGTTAAGAGACTTGCTTGGGGTCCCTTTGGGTCCCCTTATACAGTGTCATGTCTAGGCCCTAGGCTTCGGTTGTGACATGCCTCTGGACAGCTCAAAGTGCATTAGAAGAATTATTCCACCCATGATCTTGAACTAGCCACCATGGTGTTTACCTTTTACACTTATGTTGAGATTTTTTGAAATGATGTTTAAGTGCATTCCTGCATCCTTATGTGGGCTGAAATTTTCATGTTCATGTCTCTCATATACGTTTCTTTGACATTTGGGGTTGAGTCTCCAATATATGTTCACCACAAAGAAGGTGCTTATAGCTTCTTGAGTATTATGACATGAGTGTGCATTATCACCAGGTAAAGCTAATGTTGTGGCCAATGCTTTAAGTATAGTTTTCATGGGGAGTTTGGCTCATATTAATTTGGTGACAAGAGGGTGCTAGAGATGTTCACCGCTTGGCTAGATTGGAGGTTAGGTTGAATGAAGTTGGAAATGGTGGTATCATGGTTGTTGATGGTTCTAAATCTTCTTTGATTGAGGAAATGAAGTTGAAACAAGATCTTGACCCTACCTTGCTAGAATTGAAGACCTTGGTGAAGGACAGTAAAGTGAAGGAATCAACAAGTCGAAAGCGTCACTTGGGAGTCGGAGCGAACATAAAAAAGTAATATCCGTAACTCTTTCATTCCATTCAAGCTTAAGATAGCAAATTAAGTCCTATTTATGATTTCAAGTCTTAGATTTTAACCCTCATGTCATTTTGCTTGCACCCATGTTCATGGTAATAAGTTTATGGTGATTTTTGACATTCATGTTGAGATTTTTGAGTATGATGTTTAAGTGCATTTGTTGCATTCATGTCGGGCTAAATTCTTCATGGTTGCATCTCTCATACATGTTTCTTCGACATTCGGGGATGAATGTTCCCAAGGGGGAGATATTAAAATGCTCCAAAATGTGCTTCAGAATGCCCATAATCATAATTTTCATATATCTCAAAATTTGTTCGTGATATTGAAAATCCAACTTCATATTCTTGATTAGGGGAAAAATTGAGTGGAAAATAGGTATAACCTAGATTTTAGAGGACCGGTAGCAAAAAATAATTTTCCCTAATTCTTTTGGAAATAATGCCCCTCCGCGCCCTAACCACGACACGCCAAGGGCGCGGATCAGTGTTGAAGAATCCTCCGCGATTGGTCCCTATCGCACCAGTGATGAGGACTAGTGCAGTTTTTCACCTATTTTTCTATTTCTGCCTAACGGCATTGGGCTCATAGCCCCATGTCCATTTACGTGAAATCACCCATACTTAGCCATTTTTCTACTCTATGTCACTCTAAACCCTCTAAAAAGCTTCTCCAACACTTCATCAAAAATTCCCACACAAATAGAAGGATTTGAAGCTTACATTGGATCTCAAGATCACAATCCAAGCTTTAAGTCTCCTTCAAGTTTACATCAAGAAAACCCAAGTTTAAGGTTTGTGGGTTTCATCCATTGGGTCCTTTCACTAATGTAGCTCAATATTTCTTTTTATGAAAATTGCATGTTTTCAAGTTGTATTACTTATGGGTATCCCTTATTATTATGAAATATAAGAATGAAATATATTAGGGTTTTATCAAATATTGTTGATTATGCATGAATATCTATTTTAGGTTTATACTATGAATTGATCTTTGTATATTGAGACTATACATGATTCAAGCTATGAAATCATTGAGTTATTGTGAAGTTTTGATATGAGTTACATGTTACCTATGATGGGGTTTTACCATGATGTTGGTGGGCTGATTTACATGGCTTTAAGATGTGTTGATTACGTTATTTCATGATCCATATTCTTGTATTTGTATGATTTTGAACATGTGTCCATATATGCCCACCAAGTGTTTTAAGAAATGCCAAGTCAAGAATTCTCAAATTATTTACAAGAGTTACAAGTAAAGTGACTTCATGATGTTAAAGGGCTTTCAAACATTTTCCTAATTCATGAAATTATCTATGAATATGAAAGTATCAAGTTAAGCCCTATTTTCAAGACTTTTACCTCTTGTAAGCCATCCATGTTATTGTAGGGTTCATGTATTATTATTATTACTCTCATGTTTCAAGTTAGGATCACTATTAGAGGTCCTCATATTTAGGAGCTATTTATGTCATGTTTCCATGTTTCTTAGAAGTTATTAAAGTATGATTATTTAATATATTCTGTGGGATTAGATTTAGCACCGACGGATTGGATGTCAACATGGACTGCCTTCAAGGGTCCATACTCCTTTTCCTAAACTATGTGCCAACATAGGATTATACTTTACCCTTGCTATACTAGTGAATCTATTTAGTGTATTTATTAATGAAATCCTTTCCAAAATAGGATAGGCTCCAGTAAGAATGGTTACTTCATACATATGGGATGGGTTCCGGTAAGGATAAAGTATGGTAAATCATTTTTGAAATGGGATGGGTCCCAAGGAGGAGTATGGTTTACCTTGGGAAGTAGACCACCTCTTTACTGATGAGGCGTAATTATCAGGATTCAAAGTTATAGCTTGCTTGGTCTTACTCATATCAGTTAAGGTCTCTTCCCACACATGTATTATGTATTATGCAAGTTGAATGTATACAAGCATGTTTTACTTCAAGAATTGATCATGCATGCCATATTGAGGTCACATTTATCTATTCATATGATTATGCATTTTGACTATTTTGGATTATATCTTGTTGTATTTTATCCCTCATACTTAGTACATTTAAACATACTAACACATACTTTATGCCTACTTGATATCACCATGTAGGGACCAGAGCTCCTCTTAATCATCCTCCACATAGCTAGTGAGATACTTCGAAGACAATCTTTGGTGAGTCCTCAAGTTCGAGGACACTATCTACTTACTCTTGTTATTTTAAGACTTCTTTATTTTGAACATTTGATGCTATGAGGGTAAGCCCAGAAAGTGTCTTGGCCCCTACTACATTCCAAGTTAGAGGTGTATGTTGGATATTATGATGCATCTATGCTATGAGTTTGACTCTTTATGTCTTGATTATAATCAAAGATTTCCCTTAGTCCCACTTCCCTATTTATTCAAATCTCTTGTGTTTGTTGGTTATTTTGCTTCTTCGACCAAGAATGTGTGAATGGTATGCCAAGAGGCTTGTTTGGGTAGTCTTCGGATTTTCCGTTCGCCGTGTCACGTCTAGGCCCTAGGCTTTGGTCGTGATAAAAACTCAAAGTGTCAGCTCTTACAACTCAATACAAGTCTCCACAAGATCAGTTTCAAAGAAAAACAAGTGGTTCCTATGCTTAAGATTTATTTTGAAATGTAATAATATATGTATATAGTTTGCTAGTAAAATCAAGAATCTCATGTATACATTATTGCACTTTTGGAGAAATTCAAAGCTTGTGTATTTCAAGAAAGAATATAATTGGAAAAAGTTGTTCGACCATTTTTTGATGTATCGTGATTGGCCTAGGTACAACTCAAATAATCGTTGTCTTGTTTTCTCACATGTGAGATAAAATGAATATCTGAAACACCCCTCATGTGCTTCGGGATGACTCATAATTGTATTTTTCTTATATCACAAAAGTTGTACTTGATTTAGAAAATCTAACTTCATATTCTTGATCAGGGGGAAAAATTGAGTAGGAAATGGGTAAAACCTGGATTTTAGAAGACCCATAGTGAAAAATAAATTTTGTTAATTAATTGATTTTTAGTGTGCATCCTTTTCCTTCGCATTTGGTCCGCATCGTAGAATGGATGTGGACCAGTGTAAGTGAAACACCCCAGATGTGCTTTGGAAAGTCCTATAATCATAATTTTTTTATATCTCAAAATCCATGTGACTTTAAAAATCCGACTTCATAATCTCGATTAGGAGGCAAAATTGAGTGAGGAATGGGTATAACCTACATTTTAGAAGACCCGTAGCAAAAAATAATTTTCGCTAATTAAGGCCTTCCAGAGACCCTGTGTGCCCAGGTCGCAACGCGCCTGGGGCGCACAGCAGTGCATTTTGTTGTCCATGTTTTGTCTGTGTCCATTTAAACGTTAATACCTCTATACTTAGCCATTTTCCACTTTGAAACTCTCAAGAAACACTCTCAAACCCATTTCAACTTATCATTAAATCCCCTATTCAATCTCAAGATTTTCAATAACAATCATTGGATTTCAAGAACACAATCAAGTCTCAAGTCTTCCTTCACTATTCCTTCAATTTCAAAGTTTAAGGTATGTGGGTCATCATCCATAGGTTCTTTCACCCATGGAGCCCAACCTTCTTTTTTTATGAAAATTGCATGATTTCAAGTGGTATTACTCTTGCAGTATCTCTTATTATGAATTATGAACATCAAGTATGTTGGGTTTATCAAGTATTAATTTTATTATGCACTATAAGTTGATTTATATCTATTGAAGTTACGCATGATGTGAACTATAAAAACCATAAACTATTGTTAATTTTGTGTTGAATTTCAAGATACCTCAAAATGAGAGTTTTATTACAATATTGATGGATTGATTTTTAATTGATTTTACTCTCTTGTTATACTCTTGAGTTGCATGATTTTAAACAAGTATCATGAACCCACCATGTGTTTGATGAAATTACAAGAATTCTTAAGTTGTTGATAAACTATTATATGATTTATAAGTCAAGTGACTTCATGATGATTAAGGATTTTCCAGCATGTATTTAATTCATGAAAGTATCTATGATTTTACAAGTGACAAGTTGAGCCCTATTTCAAGATTTTTACCTCTTGTGAGTCATTCATGTCAAGGCAAGGGATCATGCATAATTAATATTTACTCTCACATTCAAGTTACGCTCACAAGTAGAGGTCAAGCATATTAAAGAGCTACTCATGTCATGTTATCATGTCTCTTACAAGTTTTTCATGTTATTATTAAAGTTATGACTATTTCAAGTATTCCATGGGATTAGACTTAGCATTGATTAAGGCTTAAGAAGGGGGATCGAGTCAAGGGGTCCTTATATAAAGTGTTTAGTCTTTAAACTATGTGCCACCATAAGATTATATACTTTACCCTTGCTATACTAGTGGATCCATCTAGTTCATATTATAATAATTGGTTTGCCTTGGAAAGTAGACCACACTTTATGGGGGTGGGGGGGGGAGCTGCAAGGTCACCTGTACCAAGGGGGTGTCATGCCTTGGATTCCAAGTTGTAGCCTCTTGGTACATGTTGGTTAAGGTCTCCTCACATATATGTAAGATATATTAGGCAAGTCAAATGGTTTACATGCATAATTTAATGCAAGAATCGATCATACATGTCATATAGAGATTATATCCATTGCCTATATGTATGCATTTATAATATTATAGTTTATCTCTTTGTTGCATTGTACCCCGCATACTTAGTACATTCAAATATACTAACACATACTCTATGCCTAAATGATATCACCATGTAGGAACCAAAGCTCCTTTTGATCATCCTCCTCCACGTGGCTAGTTCAGTTCTCCAAGAAAGATTTTAGTGAATCCTCAACTCCGAGGACAATATATACTATTATTCATTCTATGTTGAGACTTCTTCCTTATGTTGAATACTTACTAAGATGAGGGTGAGCCAAGGAAGTGTCTTGGCCCCTGCTCTATTCTAAAGTAGAGGTGTTGTTGGATACTATGTTTGTCTATACTATGAGCTTGACTCTTCTTATTCTTTTATGATTATCAAAGACTTCCCTTAGTCTCGCTTCCCTTTTTATACTTGATTCTTGTTGATGTTTATTTTGCTTTCGCGACATGGATATGTGATTGATATGCTAAAGGCTTGTTTAGGCCCTTCAGGTTCCCTATTCACCGTGTCACATCTAGGCCCTAGGCTTAGGTCATGAAAAGCTTAGTATCAAAGCATTAGGTTATTAAGGGTCCTTAGAAATCCAACACACCATGTTGATTAGAGTTTTATTCATGGTTTTAAAGTGTGCCATGACTATGAATAGGAAGCTTTGAGGCATTTTAGGAAATATTTCACTTCTTCATGATCTATATCGTGCTTTAGATGCAAGAATAAGGCTCTTTCTCTAATGAATGCTCTTTTCACTTCTTGATCATACCGATACCGAGAGGAAGACTATAGGGACCCTGTACTCTAGAGGAGCAATTGGCCCCACCAGCTCCTCAAGCTCCTCAAGATGGAGGGGTAGCCCATAATGAGTTCTGGGATGCTAGTACAATGTTAGCCCATGCTATGACCAACCAATTGAACCAAGGGGCCCAAGCTCTTTATGATACTACTCTGGCCTCGAGGGTAAGGGATTTCATGGGGTTGAACCCTCCAGAATATCATGGGTCTAAAGTAGAGAAAGATCCCTAAGAGTTTGTCGATGAGGTGTATAAGGTGCTACCTATCATGGGAGTGAAATCGGAGGAAGAGGTAGAGTTGGTGGCTTACCAAGGTTCTATGGTGGGATAACCCAAGGTTCAAAGGTGGCAATGGTGGGATGACCCAACCTACGTGCAAAAAGTGTGGGAAAAACCATGGTGGTCTGTGTTTGAAAAATTCTAATGCTTGCTTTGGTTGTGGTGAAGTGGGTCACAAGGTTATTGATTGTCCTCATGCTCAATCATAGTGGTCCTTGTTTGAGAAATTCGAATGCTTGCTTTGGTTGTGGTGAAGTTGGACACAAGGTTATTGATTGTCCTCATGCTCAAAACAAAGGTAGAGATGGTTGTTCTCAAGGCCAAGGCACTAATGCGGGTCAAAGGGCAAATGGAAGCCAACAAGGGGGTGCTCCAAGGAAAAAACGTTCTCCAAGGAAGGCAAGGAGTTGATGAGGTACCCAATGTTGTTACCAGAATGTTAAAGGTTTTTGATTATGATGTGTATACATTGATATATTCGGGTGCCACTCTTTCTTTTACTATTTTGTTGCCAAAAAAGCTACATGTATGTCCCGAATTGTTGTATGAACCTTATGAAGTGTCTACCCTCATTGGTGAGTCCATTGTTGCTAAAAGTGTATAGAAAATGTTTCATGATCATATTGCATAAAGTCTTTCCATATGATTTTGTTGAACTTGACATGGTAGATTTTGATATTATTCTTGGGATGGATTGGTACAAGGATATTATGCCTCCATTGATTGTTGGACCCATAGGGTGAAACTCCAATTCCCTAATGAGCCCGTTCTTGAGTGGGAAAGTTGTAATGTGGTGGTCAGTAGGAACTGGGGAGAGCTCAACATGGATTTTGTGGTTGGGTTGTCTAAGACTAGGAAACATTTTGATTCTATTCGGGTCATTGTTGATAGAATGACGAAGTTGGCTTACTTTCTACCGATTAGAACAACTTATAGTACCAAAGACTATGCCAAATTATATATTCATGAGTTGGTTAGATTGCATGGGGTGCCTTGGTCCATCATTTTGGATCGTGGTAGTCAATTCATTTCTCATTTTTGGAGGTTCATCGAAAGAGGTCTTGGTACCAAGCTTAAGCTTAGCACGGCTTTTCATCCTCATTCGGATGGCCAAGCTGAAAGGACTATTCAAACTCTTGAGGATATACTTAGGGATTGTGTTTTGGAGTTTAAGGGTAGTTTGGATAAACATCTTCCACCTATTCAGTTTGCTTAAGACAATAGCTACTACTCTAGTATAGGTATGACTCCCTTTGAACCTCTCTATGGTAGGTATTGTAGATCCCTGGTTGGTGGTTTGATATGGGAGAGATGGCTCTGTTGGCCCAGATTTAGTTATGGAAGCTTTGGAGAAGGTGAGGTTGATAAGGGAAAGGTTGAAGACAACTTAAAGTAGGCAAAAGTCTTACTCTGATGTGAGAAAAAGAGATCTTGAGTTTAGTGTTAGTCATTGGGTTTACTTTAAAGTCTAACCTATGAAGGGTGTGGTCCAATTTTGCAAGAACGGTAAATTGAGTCCAAGGTTATTGTGTCCTTATAGAATTTTAAGGAGAGTTGGTAAGGTTGCGTATGAGTTGGAGTTGCCTATAGAGATGAACATGCTTCATCCAGTCTTCCATGTGCCCATGTTGAGAAAGTGTGTGGGTGACCCAAGTGCTATAGTGCCCTGAGTGGTTGTGGGTGTTGTGGAAGATAATTTAACCTATGAGGATATCCTAGTGGAGATTTTGGATAGACAAGTGAAGAGGTTGAGAAACAAAGATACAGCTTCCATCAAGGTCCTTTGGTGGAATCAACAAGTTCAAAGAGCCACATGGTAAGCCGAAGCAGATATGAAAAAGCGATACCCATATCTCTTCCACTTTACTTAAGCCAAAGGTAATAACTTAAGTCCCATCTATGATTTCAGATCACGCTCAAAAAATACCTCTCAAGTTGGGGATAAAACGATCATTATCAAGTATAAAACCTAACCATATGTTAGGGTCAAATCCCAAGGGAATACGGGGCTTTGCAACCTTGATTCACCAACAATCATTTAAAGTTTTAAATAACTCTATTCTCTAGAATGGAGGAGGGGAGGTTTGCAATGATTTGAAGAAATATATAACTAGACTACTAAAGTGAAGAGACAATCAAATTGGAGAGCAACTTGGGAAATTATTTTCCCCATGATTCACTAACTCGATCACCCCGGATAACATAACCTAAATTAGGACATTGCACACAGAATGGTAACTTAAGTTCTACCAACCCTTGGGAAAAGATGAAGGTGAATTTCACTATGGCGCTTGGCCGGCTACCATAGTTTGCCAAACTAACCGTTACCTATTGTCCTGGTCAACCTCTCCTTGGCCGGGTTTGGTTGATTAGATGAAAATACATCAATCGAATCTTATCACTTATTTTATTTTCCTATTCATCACTACCTAGATTGAGATCATGACAATAGGCAGGGTTTAATGTTTGTGTCACGACCCATGCCTAGGGCCTAGATATGACATGGCGAATAGGGACCCAAAGGGACCCCAAACGAGTCTCTTAGCATATCATTTACACATTTTTGGTTGCGGAAGTAATAAAACAACAATAAGGGAATATAAATAAGGATAAAGGGACTAAGGGAAGTCTTTCATAGTATAAGTGATCAAAAGAGTCAATGCGCAAAGCATAAGTACATAACTTGTCCAACAACACCTCTAGCATAGATTGGACGGGGGCTAAGACAACTTTTCGAGCTCACACTCATAGTCAAAAGAATATAAACAAAGAAAATTTTCTTTACATAACATAGGATCAATAACTATTGTCCTCGGAGTTGAGGACTCACCAAGCTTGCTTCAAGAGTTAGATGTTCAAGTGGAGCTCCGATTCCTACATGGTAACATCATGTAGGCATAGGGTATTTGTTAGTACATTTGAATGTACTCAGTATGTATGATCCAATGCCACAAGAGATAAGCAACATAGTCAAAATATATAATTAGGCAATGGATGAGCATATAACAATATGGCATGTATGAATAATGCTTGAAGTAAACTTGCTTATATAGAACATATTACATGTGTAGTAAGAGACCATCATTATGGAATCCAAGGCCTACCACACCCTTGGAGAGGTGATTGAGATATCAAACTCTCAATTGGTTGATGGTTGTCACATCCTACCACCCATGGTGATTGAGGTATCAACCCCTCAATTGGTAGATGGTAGTCACAACCTTCCATCCATGGTGATTGAGGCATAACACCCCCTCAACATGGTGTGATCAACTTGCAACATTATAGATACTTTTCATGAAATCAACACATATACACCTTCCTTTCATCATCATAATGTCATTCAAATCATAGGTCATGCAATTGATCATCAATAACTCAAGAACCCTAACCCGGATATTTAATCGAACACTTGGCAGGTGTATAATGCTAGTTCAAAATTATGCAATTCAAGAGTGAAATCATGTGAGAAAACTTATTGTAAATCAACCCACAAACACTTGGTAATACCCTCATGAAATATACGTTAAAACCCTTCATTAAATCTCATCATAGAACATAGATTCGTAGCTCAAAACATGCTTAAACAGTCCACATTTCATGTAAACCCCAACATAGTTTATAATCAAATACATAGTAAGAATACCCATAATTAAATCAACTTTAAAATATGTAATTTGTATAAAAAGGAAGGTCGGTCAACAAGGGTGAAAGGACCCAATGGTTGAAACCCACATACCTCAACTTCGGAGATTCGTTTGATGAAAATTGGAATGAAACTTGAAACTTGAGTGAATTCCTTAAGATTCGAAATGAGTTTGGGACACTTGAATTTGAGTGAAATATTTGGCAAAGTGTTAGAGAGGGTATTGGGGAATGTCCTGAATGATATGGAGTTGAAAAATAACTAAGTATAAGTGTTTTTACGCATGGGAAGGCTTAGGCCCAAGGCCTCAAAGCCTTGGACCAAAACAGCGAACTGACAACAAAATATACATCTCCGCGCCTTGGTCGCGTCGCGCTAGGGGCGCGGATCGACACTGGATAAGGAACTTTTGAGAAAATGAAATTTTGATAAGTTTTCTCTAAAATCGAGTTTAGACCCATTTCTCACTCAATTTTACCCCCTGATCACGAATATGAAGTCAGGTTTTTTATATCAGGCACAGATTTTTAGATATATAGAAATTACAATTATGGGTATTTTCGAGGTAAATTTTCAGGCACTTTTTGGGGGATTTCAATATCTCTCCCTTGGGAACATTCATCTCTGAATGTCAAAGAAGCATGTATAAGAGAAATAATCAAAAATAGTTTAGCCCAACATATGAATGTAACTATGAACTTAAACATCATTTCAAAATCTCAACATAAGTGTCAAAATCACCATGAACTTGTCACAATAAATATAAAAGCATGTAATGACATAAGGGCTGAAACATAAGACTTGAAATCTGATAGGGGACTTGAATTAGTACCTTAGGCTTGAGTATAATGGAAAGAGATAGGGATATCACTTTTGCATGTCCGCCTCAGCGTCCCACGTAGCACTCTCAACTTGTTGGTTTCTCCAAAGGACCTTGATGGAAGCAACATCCTTGTTCCTCAACCTCTTCACTTGTCTATCCAAAATTTCTACCAGAACCTCTTCATAAGTAAAATTGTCTTCAACCACACTCACAACATTAAGAGGCATAATGGCACTTGGGTCACCCACACACTTCCTCAACATAGACACATGAAAGACTGGATGAACAATATTCATATCATTGGGTAACTCCAACTCATAGCCCATCTTACCAATTCTCCTCAACACACTATAAGGATCAACAAATCTTGGACTCAATTTACCCTTCTTACCCAAATGAACCACACCTTTCATGGCTGAGACCTTCAAATAGAGCCAATCACCAACCTTAAATTCAAGATCCCTTCTCCTCACATCGGCATAGGACCTTTGACGACTTTGGGCTGTTTTCAATCTTTCTCTTATCAACCTTACCTTCTCCATGGCCTCCATAACCAGATCTGGACCAACAAAGCCATCTCCCCTACCTCAAACCATCTAATCGGGGACCTAAAACTTCTACAATAGAGAGCCTCAAAAGGAGCCATACCAATGCTAGAATAATAGCTACTGTTGTAGGCAAACTCAATGAGTGGAAGGTGATCATCCCAACTACCCTTAAACTCTAATACACATGCTCTAAGCATATCCCCAAGAGTTTGGATAGTTCTTTGTACAACTTAGCATAATCTTCAATACCATAAGTAGTCTTAACCAATAGGAAATGAGCAGACTTTATCATTCTATCAACCATGACCCAAATAGAATCTAAACCCTTTCTAGTCTTAGGCAACCCAACCACAAAATCCATGTTAATTTTCTCTCACTTCCAAGTAGGAATCTCTATATCTTGGGTTAGGCCACCCGGCCTTTGATGTTCAGATTTGACTTGTTGGAATTATGGCAACCGAATACAAACTTAGCAATATTTGTCTTCATGCCACCCCACTAAAACATTTCTCTCAAATCTCTATACATCTTGGTAGAACCGGGGTGAATAGAATAGGAAGAATTATGAGTGTCATTAAGAATCTTCTCTCTCAAGTTGTCAACACAAGACACACACAATCTACCTTGGTACCTAAGGGCACCATCTCTCCCTTGGGAGAAAATCTCCACCTTACCATCTTTCACCAAGGCTTTCAATTCTAATAAGGCAAGGTCAAGATCTTGCTTTGCCATCACTTCCTCAACAAATGAAGATTTAGAACCATCAACAACCACAATCCCACCATTATCAACCTCCTCCAACCTAACTCACAATCTAGCCAACCGATGAACTCTCTAGCAACCTCTTTGCCACTATCATCAATATAAGCTAGGCTACCCATAGACACCCTACTCAAAGCATCGGCCGCAATATTAGCCTTACCAGGGTGATAATGCAAACTTATATATAATCCTTAAGAAGGTCTAACCATCTTTGTTGTCTAAAGTTGAGATCGTTTTAGGTGAACACATATTGAAGACACTTATGATCGATGAACACAACAACATGCACACCATAAATATAATGATGCCAAATTTCAAAGGAAATACCACGACGGCCAACTCAATGTCATAGATAGGATAATTCTTTTCATGCACCTTAAGTTGTCTAGAAGCATAGGCTATCACCTTACCATTTTGCATCAATACACAACCCAAACCAATTCTTGAGGCGTCACAATACATAACAAACCTTTGTAACCCTTTGAGTAGTGATAAGATAGGAGCAGAGACAAACTTATCTTTCAAGGTTTAGAAACTCTTTTAACACTCATTGATCCACACAAATTTCACCTTCTATTGAGTCAACTTAGTCATAGGAGAAGCAATAGAAGAGAAGCCATTCACAAACCTCTTGTAATAACTTGCTAAGCCCAAGAAGCTTCTAACATATGATGGAGTCAAATGTCTAGGCCAATTTCTAATCACTTCCATCTTTCTAGGATCCACCTTAATACTATCCCCCAACACCACATGACCTAGAAAGATAACCTTTTGCAACAAAAACTCACACTTCTTATACTTAACATACAACTTATCTTCCCTTAATTTTGTAGCACCACCCTGAAATGACTCACATGCTCCTCCTCACTATGGGAATAAATCAAGATATCATCAATAAATACCATGATAAAAAAATTAAGGTAGGGCTTGAAGACTCTATTCATAAGATCCATGAAAATAGTTGGTGCATTGTTCAACCCAAAAGATATAACCACAAATTCATAGTGCCCATACCTATTCCTGAAGGTTATCTTAGGAATGCCACACTTCCTCACTTTCACTTGGTGATACCCGGACTGGAGTTCACTCTTAAAGAAGTGACTAGCCCTTTAAGTTGGTCAAAAAGATCATCGATCCTTGGTAAAGGATACATATTCTTGATGGTGACTCTATTAAGTTGCTGGTAATCAATACACATCCGAAAAGAACTATCCTTCTTCTTCACAAACAACACCGGTGTACCCTAAGTTGATTTGCTAGGCTTAATAAAACCCATCTCCAAGAAATCCCTCAATCGATACTCTAACTCCTTTAACTCCGTCGGTGCCATACGGTAAGGGGGAATAGAAATTGGTTGAGTAGCGGGAAGGAGGTCTATGCCAAAATTGATTTCCCTTTTGGGAGGAACATTGGGAACCTCACTAGGGAAGACATCTAGGAACTCATTAACCACCATAACCGACTCTATAGGAAGGACTTTGGACTCAATATCCCTAACCCTCACAAGCTAATAGAGACACCTCTTAGAAAATAATTTTTGGGTTTTTTGATGTATGAAATGAATCTTCCCTTTACCAATACATCTTGATTCTCCTACTCAAGGAAGGGTTCATTAGAGAATTGGAATTCACCCTATGGGTTCTACAATCAATAGAGGCATAATATGCATGCAACCAATCTATCCCAAGAATAACATCAAAATCTGCACCATATCAAACTCAATAAAATCATAAGACATTATTTTATGCAAAATAATGATGAGACAATTCCTATAGACCCTTCTAGCAACAATGGATGCACTAACAGAAGTAGACACCTCATATGGCTTACACAACTATTCAGGTTCAATATGAAACATTTTGGCGACAAAAGGAGCAATAAAAGAAAGAGTGGCACCCAGGTCTATACATGCATACACATCAAAATCAAAGATTTTTAACATACCAATGATGATATCGGGCACCTTATCTACCCCTTGCCTCCCTTAAAAAGCATAGAACCAATTATGTCTTGGGCCAATACCTTGTTGACATCCCCTTCCCAAAGAAACCATATTTGCACCTTGGCCTTGTGGACGACCATCTCTACCCTTGTTTTGAGTATGAGGACTAATTGTGACCCACTTCTCCACAACTATAGCATGCATTAGTGTGCCTCCATCATGGACCGTTATGGCCTCTACCATATCTTGGGCACGTAGTATTATGCACTACACGAACACCACCTTAGACCCTTGGGTTTTCATTAGCAAACCTTATATTAGGAGCATTTGAAGATCCTTGGCCTTGATTAAACCAGCCACCCATGGGACCTTAGAACTTTCCTTCACAGCGGGCCCTCTTGGCTTCATTACCATTTTTCTTTCTCAACTTTTCCTTCTCTAATTCTTCGACATAAGTCATGAGGCGGGACAAGTCCATATCACCAATCAACATGGCAGTACAACATTCTTCATTTACCAAGTCGGATATACCTATCACAAACTTGTTCATTTTAGACCTTGGCTCTACCACTATTTATGGAGCCTATTTAGAGGGTTGGTTGAAATTGAGGGCATACTCCCTCACACTCATAGACCCTTGCTTCAAATTCATAAACTCCATTATTTTGGCCTCTATTAGCTCAAGAGGGAAGAACCAGTTGAGAAATGTCGCCATAAACTCCTCCCAAAGAATCACATTATTGTTCTCCTTCTCCTCCTTCCATTGAGAAAACCATATTTGGGCCACCCCTTTGAGTTGGTAGGCCTCCAACTTCGGTTTCTCCTCCTATCTAACACCCAAGATAGACAACACTTTGTACACCTCATCAATAAATTCTTGAGGGTCCTTATCAATCTTAGACCTATAAAACTTTAGTGGGTTTATCCTTATGAAATCCCTTACCCTATATGCTAAAGTAGGAGTGGGTTTATCCTTATGAAATCCCTTACCCTATATGCTAAAGTAGGAGTGGGTTTATCCTTATGAAATCCCTTACCCTATATGCTAAAGTAGGAGTGGGTTTATCCTTATGAAATCCCTTACCCTATATGCTAAAGTAGGAGCATGAGGGGATTTGGCCCCTTGGCTGATTTGATTATTCATAGCTTGAGCTAGCATGGCAATAGTATCATGGAACTCTTCATGATCCGGTTGTTCTTTGTATGTATGACCTCTTCTTCCTCTTAGGATAAGCATGATCTGGCAAGGCAAAGAATATTCGTTAGGGGAAAGCCTTACCTTAACTTCTATAGCACGACAAGGATAAAGAAGAAGGGAAACATTTCTAAAAACGCTTTATAGCCTCTTACTCATAGTTGTGGTACACTTCACAACCATGAATAAGACTCTAATCGACGAGGTGTGTTGGATGCCAAGGACCATTTACAACATAGTGCTTTGATACCAAGTTTGTCGCGACCTAAGCCTAGGGCTTAGATGTAACACAACAAATAGGGACCCAAAGGACCCCAAACAACCCTCTTAGCATATCATTTACATATCCTTAGTCGTAGAAGCAATAAAACAACAACAAGAGAATATAAATAAGGATAAAGGGACTAAGGAAAGTCTTTCATAACATAAGTTATCAGAAGAGTCCATGCTCAAAGAATAAATACATAACTTGTCCAACAGCACCTCTAGCATAGATTAGGCGGGGGCAAAGACAACTTTTCAAGCTCACTTTTATAGTCATAAGCATCTAAACAAAGAAAAGAGTCTTTACAAAACATAGGATCAACAACTATTATCCTTGGAGTTGAAGACTCACCAATCTTGCTTCAAGAGTTAGTACTAGCCATGTGGAGGAGGAGGATGTTCAAGTGGAGCTCCCGTTCCTACATGGTAACATCATTTAGGCATAGATTATGCATTAATACGTTTGAATATACTAAGTATATATGATGTAATGCTACAAGTGATAATCAACATAATCAAAATACATAATTAGGCAATGGATGAGCATATAACAATATGGCATGCATGAATGATGCTTGAAGTAAACATGCTTACATCTAACATATTACAGGTGTAGTAAGAGACCATTATTAAATCTAAGGCATCAATTGATTGATGGTTGTCACACCCCCTTAGAGAGGCGATTGAGGTATCAATGCCTCAATTGATTGATGGTTTTCACACCCTACCATCTATGGTGATTGAGGTATCAACCCTTCAATTGGTTGATGGTAGTCACACACTGACATCCATGGTGATTAAGGTATCAACTCATCAATTGGTTGATGGTAGTCATCCCCTACCGTCTATGGGGATTGAGGTACCAACCCTTCAATTAGTTGATGGTAGTGACACCCAGCCATCCATGGTGATTGAGGCATAGCAGCCCCTCAACAAGGTGTGGTCAACTTGCAACACTATAGATAATTTTCATGAAATCAATATATATATATATATACCTTCCTTTTATATTCATTAAGTCATTCAAATCATAGGTCATGTAATAGATCATTAATAACTCAAGAACATTAAACCAAACATTTTATCAAACACTTGGCGAGTGTATAATGCTGGTTCAAAATCATGCAATTCAAGAGCGAAATCATGTGAGAAAGCTTTTTGTAAATTAACCCACCAACACTTGCTAATACCCTCACACAAGATACATTAAGTCCCTTT
Source organism: Solanum virginianum (assembly GCA_000787875.1). Taxonomy (NCBI): domain Eukaryota; kingdom Viridiplantae; phylum Streptophyta; class Magnoliopsida; order Solanales; family Solanaceae; genus Solanum; species Solanum virginianum. Next base: position 21,375 of record DF358690.1, read on the forward strand.
ATCAGATCTCATCATTGAACATAGATTCATAGCTCAAAACATGCTTAAATAGTCCACATTTCATGAAAATCCCAACATAGTTTATAATCAAATTCATAGTAAGAATACTTATAAGTAAATCAACTTGAAAATATGTAATTTGTATAAAAAGGAAGGTTGGGCACCATGGGTGAAAGGAACTAATGGTTGAACCCCACATACCTCAACTTTGGAGATTCCCTTGATGAAGATTAGAATCAGAACTTAAAGCTTGACTGAATTCATTAAGATCCAAAATGAGTTTGGGACCCTTAAATTTGAGTGAAATAATTGGCTAAGTGTTAGAGAGGGTTTTGGGGAATGTCTTGAATGATATGGGGTTGAAAAGTGACTAAACATATGTGTTTTTAGGCATGGGAAGGCTTAGGCCCAAGGCCTTAAAGCCTTGGACCAAAACAGTGAACTGGCAACAAAAGAAATGTCTCTGCACCCTGGCCATGTTGCGCCAGGGCGCTTGACACTAGATAAGAAATTTTTGGGAAAATGAAATTTTGATACGGTTGCTATAAAATCTGGGTTAGACCCATTTGCCACTTAATTTGACTCCCTAATCATGAATATGAAGTTGGATTTTCGATATCACCCATGAATTTTGGGATACATAGAAATTACGATTATGGGCATTTTTGAGGCATATTTTTTGGTATTTTTTGGGGCGTTTCAGTTGGCCACCATTAAACAATAAGAAAAATGAAAGAAAATGGACAATACATGTAAATACCCAACTCGAGAAATGTAAATAATCCAGGTTTCTCAAGGTTGCTACTCAATGTTCCCACAACCCTAAGTTGTTGAGGTTTAGTTACTCATAACTTGGGCAAGAAAACAAACAATGAAAGAAAAAAACATAGTTGAGAATTTACCAAAGGAAAATGAAGAATAATTAAACCACTTCTGAATTTAGATTTACAAGCTTGAATGATTAAATTAAAGTCCAAGTGATTCCAATCTCTCAATGTGAGTCTCAAAGTAAAACCGTATTTTTCTATCCTAAAAATCTGAGTATTCTCTCTACAAGACTTGAAATTATATGTAAAATTGCTAAACTCATTTCTAAAACCCTAGCATATATTATTTATACTATTTACAAAAAGGTCCTTAAAATAATTTAAAAATTTGATCGACAGCTGCTACGGCTCGTAGTTACGACTTGTAGGGTTGCCTAAAGTCTTAGTCGGGCTTTCTTTATCAGTATTTGGCATTTTGGACTTGATTGCTACGGTTCACACCTACGAGTTGTTGTCTAGTCTATGACTTGTAGTATTTTTTCGTAGTCCATGCTTGCAGTTCTTAGTCTAATTTTTAGCAACACTAGAAATAGCTACGAGTCCTCCTCCTACGAGTCATAGTGAGTCCTACGACTCATAGCTTGGCCTCGTACAACTGACCTACAAAAAATTAGATTTTTTATTTTGAACAATTAAAATGCCTACGAGGGCACACTATGACTCATAGCTTGGGCTACAGCTTATAAGTCCTGAATATCAGCAAAATTGGTAACTTTCTCCCAAAATCAAGCCAACCTGCATTTTCTGCAAGAATAATACAAAACAAATAAAAATCATAAAATGTCGCATTAAGAACATGCAAAATTCCATGTTTTAGACATCAAATGTGTTGTATTTTGACAGCACATCAACACCCTCAACTTAGAATTATTGCTTGACATCAAGCAATGACTCAATCTAGATAGATAATACAACAATACATAGTAATCAAGGCAATAACGTATACCTTACTCAGAGTAAATTTAGGTACCCATAATAACTTCTTTCAAAAACCTGATTATGTAGCTAATTAACAAAACATAGCATACCGATACATCTAACAATCCGACTATGACACGTTAAGAGGCATCAATAATTCACATTGACTGAATAAGTCAAATGTTAACTATGTAACGAATATTCCTTCACAGAAAAGAAGTCTCATTCTTCACTCAATATGCTTTGAAAAGTTGTTTAAGGGACTGTGTAAGCATACTTACTCTCACAAATGAGATTCATGCATAATGACTAATACCATAGGGTTGCCCATATATTCATAGCCTAGACTGATGATTGATTTTATTAGGGAGACTTTAGGACTTCATAGGCTTGTAACGTTGGGTCATGGGGCTTGGAATGGCATTTTGGGAAATCAGTGACTAAGGGCCAACCTTGAACCACGCTTTTCAACACATTTTCCTTAACAACTTAACCATTCTCAACTTTTCTTCCCCTATAACAACTTAACCATTCTCAACTTTTCTTCCCCTATTCTTCATTCTCATGCATTCCGGGTGTTTTGTATTCATTTCTCAGCTTGTGCCTTATTTTCAAACTTGCTTTGCTTTTTCACATATTCTAAGATATATTTTTCTCTTTTTCTTTCACTGGGTATATGATTTCCTTCTTCTCTTTCTTTTATCTCCAACTCATCACCTTATTCTAGCTACTATACCACAACACAAATCACCTTCAACTTAGTCTTTTAGCCTGAGGTGAAGTACACACTATCCAATCCCCAAACCAGGTCCACTTTTGGTAGCCACCCTCAACTTAGGCTTTTTGCGTCAATCAAGGTTCACAATGTTCAACGATAGACCAAGGTCAATGTAAAGGTATTTCACTTGATAGGTTAGGCTAGCTAGGTATTAAGATAAAAAAGGGGCATATTTTAGGTTCAAATATTTGGCGCAAGGGATAAAGTCTTACATTTGGTTGGTCGTTTGGGGGAAAAGTGGATAAATTAGAGAATAACGGCCTAAGATGCCTTCCTAATCCATACATTTTCCCGTCCAACTAAGAGTAACAGGGCAAGTTCTAAATCAGTACAAAATGCACGAACACAACAAAATTAGCTCATTCACATATGACATCACATAAAATAGCTAAGACAGACTCATAGGTCATGCTTCAAGCATTAACTTGCCTTCACTCAGTTAGAAAAAATATTGCCAAAGCATTCAAGCATACATGATTGCAAAATAATTACTAATCAACAAAAATTTTATGGGTACCAATTTCCAAAACATTTCATAAAAACCATTTAAAACAATGTATATGTGAAACGCCCCAAAAAATGTGTTTTGAAAATGCCCGTAATCATAATTTCTATATATCTCCAAATCCATGCGCGATATTGAAAAAATGACTTTATATTCGTGATCAGGGGGCATAATTGAGTGCGAAATAGATATAACCCCAATTTAAGAGCCTATAGCAAAAAATAATTTTTGCAAAAATTTAATTTTCAGTGGCCATCTGTTCCCTGGCCGCGACGTGCCAAGGGCACGGATTAGTGTTGGAGGAACTTCACTTCTGGTCCATGACATGCCAAGGGCGCAGACCATTATATTATTTTCCTTGGTTTTTCATTTCGGCCCAGGGGCCTTGTGGTCATAGCCCTATGCCCACTTATGCGTTAAAACACTTATACTTAGCTATTTTTAAACTCTATATCACTTAAGACACTCTTAAAAACCCCTCCAAGTCTTATCCAAATATTTCATCCAAATTCAAGTGTCTCAAGCTTAATTTCGCATCTCAAGAACTCCATTCAAGCTTCAATTCTCCTTCACATCTACATTAAGGAATCCCCAAATATAGGTATATGGGTTTCATCCACTGGATTCTTTACCCATGGAGCCCAATCTTCCTATCTTATGAAAATTGCATGTTTTCAAGTTGAATATGATGGTGGGTTGATTTGCAATGAGTTTCCACACATTATTTCACTCTTGAATTGGATGATTTTATACAAGCATTACACAACCACCAAGTGTTTGATAAAACGTCAAGTCAAGATTCTCAAGTTAATTACATATTTTATATATCAAGTTACTTCATGATGAATATGGGCTATCAAGTATATTATGAATTCATTAAATTATCTATGATTATGTGAGTATGAAAGATTTTACTTATTATGAGCCTTTGATGTTAATTCAAGGGTAATGTTTGATGATGATCTATTCTTATGTTTTAAAGTTTGGCTCACCATTGGAGGTCAAGTATGTTTAAGAGCTAGTCATTTCATTATTCCATGTTTATAGCAAGTTATTAAAGTATGATTATTATAAGTATTCTATGGGATTAGACTTAACACTTATGGATGAAGGGTTTGCTCTCTTTCCTTGAACTATGTATCAATGAAACGACCCGAAAACAAAATGCCCGAAAACGTGCCTTAGAGTGCCCGAAATCTTGTTTTCCATATATCTAAATATTGGTTTGTAATTTTGAAAATCCGACTTTATATTCTTATTTAAGGGGTCAAACTGAGTGGGAAATGGGTCAAACCCGAATTTTAGAGCAACCATATCAAAATTCAAAAATCACAAAATACGCTATTTAGGGGGGTCCACTTTGAAGATGCATATCTCTTAGCACACAAAGAGCTGGATAGCCCACGACAACTAACTGAAATCCCTTTTGAATTATCTTTCCAATGCACTTTCTATCACCTCATTCCGAGTTCGAATGAAGGATTTATGCCCATTTTCATAGAACTCGCTCGTTCAAAAAATGTAATTTCCAGTGAGCAATCCGTTTTGGTCCTATTTTCTCTTGACTTCGGTCCAAGACCTTTAAGTCTTGGGCCTAAGGGTTCCAAAACTTGAAAATACATTTACTTAGCCTTATTTCACCCTCATATCATCCTAAAATTCCCAAAACTCACTCAAACATTTAGACTCATATTTCACCCCTAAATTCAAGTCCCTAACTCAAGAACAATCTTAAGGATTTCTTTAAAGATTTCACTCAAGCTTCAAATCTTCACTAAATTCTTCTTCAAGAACCTCTCCAAAGTTAAGGTATTTGGTGTTAAAATATTGGGTCCTTCCACCTATGGTGCCTATACCCTCTTTTTAAAGTTGATATTACCTATGGGTCTTGTATATTGAGAAATTTACTGCACATTGATTTTAGTTCATGAAAGTATAGTTGTTCTAGCATGTTTTGAGCTTCAACTATTGGATCTACTATTGGAATTGATGAGGGATTTTGATGTGACTGTCTTGGGGTATTGCAAGTTGATTAAAGGTTTTACCACTGATTTTGCTACATGACTTCATCTCTTAATTGCATTGTCTTATTCCCCCAGTGTACACCCGCCAAGTGTTTGATAAAATATCCGATTATGGTTTCTTGAGGAATTGAAGGTCCAAAGCATGAGATATGATATGAATGATGATATAATGATGAAATGAGCTTATATACATGATAAATTCTATATAAAGTTTTGTATTAGACCATACTCAATCGAGGTGAGGGTTTGTCCACATCAACCATGTAAGGGGTTAGTACTTCACCACCTAGGATGATTGGGATATGACCATCATCAATCGAGTTGGGGGTTTGTACTCATCAACCATGTGAGGGGTTAGTACTTTACCACCTAGGATGATTGGGATATGACCATCATCAATCGAGTTGGGGGTTTGTACTCATCAACCATGTGAGGGGTTAGTACTTTACCACCTAGGATGATTGGGGTGTGATCAACATCTACCATGTAAGGGGTTTGTACCTAACCACCTAGGATGATTGGAGTGTGACCATCATCAACCAACCAAGGTTGGAAAGCTAGCATGGTCTCTTCTTTACATATGATATCTTATATGAGCATTATTTACTTAAGCATGTTTTACTTATGCATTGATCATACATATCATATTGCTATATTATGCCTATTACCTATCATTATGTATTTTGGATTATGATGCCTATCTATTATTGCATTGCATCCCATATACTTAGTACATTCAAATGTACTAATACATACTCTTGCCTACATGATATCACCATGTAGGGGCCGGAGCTCCTATTGATTCTTCTTGTGGCTAGATGGATTGTTCAAGTTATCCTTTGGTGAGTCCTCCATTCCGGGGACAAGGACTATTCTCTCACACTATGCATTAAGATTCTCTTTACTTTATCATTTACTTATGACTATGATGGTGAGCCCGGTAGTATGTCTTTGCCCCTGCCATTATCTATGTAGTAGAGGTATTATTGGACAAACCTATATATTTATGTCATGAGTTGATTCCATTATCTCTTGACTCTATGTTATGACAAGTTCTCCCTTAGTCCCCTTTTTCCTTATTTCCATTCTTCAAATGTCATTTAATTGTTCTGCTACCAAGGATGTGTAATAATATGATATGAGGCTTGTATGGGGTTGGTTCAGGTTCCCTATTCACCAGTAATGTCTAGGCCCTAGGCTTGGGTCATGACAAAGATGGTATCAGAGCACTAGGTTTTTAGATCCTCGAAGTTCAACACACCGCATCGATTAGAATCTTATTCATGGTTGTGTTGTGCGCAACAACTATGAGTAGGAGGCTATGAGATATTTTAGGAAATTTTTTCCTTCTTCATGGTCTATGTCATGCTTTAGAAGTGAGATAGGGCTTTCCCCTCTAAAGAATGCTCTTTGCTCTTCTAGTTGATTATGCCGCTTCAAAAATGAAGGCAAAGGAAGGTAAGTTGAAGGTTTTGATGTTGATGGATCTGAGTTTTACTTCAAAGAGGAAGGTGAAAGAAAGTGATAGGACATCAGTTGATGTCTCTTCCCACACTTATGTACTATGTTCTATGCAACTTGAATTATTTACAAGCGTGTTTTACTTCAAGCATTGATCATACATGTCATATTGTTATTATGCTTATCCATTGCTTACAATTATGCATTTTGATTATGTTGGCTATCTCTTGTAGCATTGCATCGTACATACTTAGTACATTCAAACATATTAACGTATACTCTATGCCTACATGATGTTACCATATAGGAACCAGAGCATAGATTATGCGTTAGTACGTTTAAATGTACTAAGTATATAGGATACAATGCTAGCAAGTGATAGGCAACATAATCAAAATCCATAATTATAAGCAAGGATAGGTATAATATCAATATGGTGTGCATGATCAATGCTTATGGTAAAATATGCTTGGAAATCATAAACAAGGAATATGAACTCAATATGGGATACATACTCAAACCCTTTTTCCGACCTTCATAAAATGGGCCGATTAGCCCCCACTCAGCTTACAGTATAATATTTTTGGGGAGTGTTATAAATACCCCTATCATACGACATTGTCTTTTTGATCAGTAGTATAAGAGGTCCCCTACTTTACGATATAATCTTTTAGGTAGGAGTAGTAGATATTCTACCTTACGGCATGGCCTTTTTGATAGAATGTCCACACCTTACGATTTGATCTTTTCGGTGGTAATTCTTAATCTTTCTACCTTACGGCATGACCTTTTTAATAGGATGTCCTTACCTTACGATATGATCTTTTTGGTAAGAACCCTTAGTCTTTCTACCTTACAGCATAGTCTTTTTGGTATGATGTCCTTATCTTACGATATGATCTTTTTGGTAAGAATCCTTAGTCTTTCTACTTTACGGCATGACCTTTTCGGTTGGGTGTCCTTACCTTACGATATGAACTTTTTGGTAGGAACTATTAATCATTCTACCTTATGGCATGGCCTTTTCGGTAGGATGTTCACACCTTACGATATAATCTTTTTGGTAGGAATCATAGAAAAAGCTCATCAAACCATTACATTTCAAGCATCAAGAAAGGGCCTACTCCATCTTTTCAAGAACACAACAACATGGAAACCCAACAATTTACTTACACCTCCACATGTACTTTCATGGAAACAACTCATATAAATATTTATATCATCATCATAAAGTTATAAAACTCATATGCCATTCCTTAGACCCACTACAACTCAAGAATCCATAATCAGATATTTTATTAAACACTTGGCGGGTGTGTAATGCTAATGCAAAACCATGCAATTCAAGATTGAAATCATGCAAGAGAATCCATTCTAAAATAATCAATCAACACCTTTTAACACCCTTAACAATATACATCAAAAACCCTCATCAAATCTTACAATACGTCCAAGATTTATAGCTCAAAACATAGTAAATCAGTCACAATTTCATATAGCTTTAACATAGTTCATAGACAAGTTCATACTAGTCAACCATTCGTAAAATCAACTTTAAATCATGCAAATTATGTAAAAAGGAAGCTTGGGCACCATGGGAGAAAGGACCCAATGTTGAAACCCACATACCTTGACTTTTGAGAATTTTCTAAAGAAGACTTTAATGGAGACTTGGAGCTTAAAGAAAATCCTTAGATCCGGATGAGGGTTCTAGGACTTGAATCTTAAGAGGAAAATTAGTCTAAGTGTTTGAATGAGTATTGGGGAATGTTTTAGATGATATAAGGGTGAAATAAGGCTAAGTATAGGTATTTTCACGTATGAGAACACTTAGGCCCAAGAATTTAAAGTCTTGGACCAAAGTCAAAAATCATGACAATTTTAATACTAGTGTGTGTCGCAGAGGAAATGCGCACTTACACTATTTTTCAGCTCACTTTGAAAATTTAAATTTTTCTACGGTTGCTCTAAAATTCAGGTTAGACCCATCACCCACCCAATTTTTCCCCCTAAACAAGAATATGTAGTCGGATTTTTGAAATTACACATGGATTTTTAGATATATGGAAATTATGATTCCAAGCACTTTCGGGGCACATTTTTGAATACTTTTTGGGGTCGTTTCAATATCTCTCCCTTGGTAATATTCATCCCCGTATGTCAAAGAAACGTGTATGAGAAGAGTAATCATGAACAAATGAGCCCCGTAAGAATGCAACAATACATTTAAAACACCATTTTCAAAATATCAACATAAGTGTAAAAAATCGTCATGAACTTGTTAACATAAACATGGATGCTTGCAAATGACATAGGGGCTGAAACATAAGGCTTGGAATCATGAAAAGAACTTGAAATTGTCTTCATAAGCTTGAATAGAATGAAAAAGATACGGATATTATTTCTCCATGCCCACATCGGCTCCCCAAGAAATATATATGAATAGACGACTCTTCCAAAGACACTACTAAAAACTGCCAAAAAGTGAGGCAAAAAAGTGATGGACTGCATCACTTTTTTGGAAAAAAGTTATGAAAAAGCAATGCAGACAGCTTCATCGATTTTTTCCTCATCATTTTTTTAAAAGTGACGTAGTCCGTCCCCTAAAAAAATAAAAAAAAATAACAAAAAGCGATGGACAACCATAGCTTTTTTTATTTTTTATTTTTGAAATTTATTTTGCGATGGACTGCGTCGCAAGTTTTAAAAATTTATTATTTTTAAAATGAGTAAAAATAAAAAAAGGCAACGGACTTAGCGACGCCGTCCGTCGCTTTTCTGCAATCTTTTTGACAACAAAAATCTACAATTTCTGCTGCCCAACTGCATTAAAATTCAATTTGCAAAATCTTCCAAAACTGGTTCAATATACCAGTATAGCACAATCAACAACAGCTAAATCATTCAAAATATGTCTTAGTAAACACAATTAAACATAAAGAACATAGAAATTCATAATTTACAAACTTTTAAATAGTGTCAAACTTCAACAAAAATTCTAAATTATCCAAAACTAAAATAGAAAGGAACTAAGGGCTACTTTTAAAAAAATCATTTATACTCTTGTTGGAATCATCATGGGCGAGGAGCATCATCGGGATAGGTTGGCAAATTGTTGCTTGAGTTCGGCATATTCCTGGGTCTGTCGTGCTCAGATTCTGCCAATGCACGTTTAAGTTCTTCAACTTTTTGACTTATGATAGCGATCTGCATCCCATTACTAACCTCAGCTTAATGTGACGATCCAATGCCTTGTAAACCAGATTGGAATCATCGTATATTATTTTGGGAACCCATTCCATAAATACGATCTTTATTACTCCCGCCTACAACCTTTTCCATCCAAATTTGATTGGACAACGCAAGGGTTAGCTCGACCGAATCTCCAAGCTCTTGGATATATTGCTAATAGTTACGCTACATATTAAAAATAATAATTAGACTCAATTTGTATATTAAAAACAAAAGTTAGAATCAAAATAAATTATACTTTAAATTATGTTAAATAACGTACATAGTCTTGTTCGGTACTTTGCTCCACCCACTGATCCGGATCCAAGTCATTCTTCTTTTTCTTCATATAATACCTCCTAAAAACTTCATCACGTAATATAGGCTGCTCCAATTCCTTTTCCTATAATTTAAAATATAATTAATAAAAATATATTTTGTATAAATTAAATACTTTAGTTAAGAATAATATATTAGTTTAAACCTAAAAATTTAAAAATCTTACCAGCTCCCTTGTAACAGTACGAACACTCTTTGCACCTCCGACGTGCAATGAGCCACTCTTTAGGCTTCTTCTAGCCTTTTTAGGTTGCTCGGACATAGCCTTAAATTTATTGGTCTCCCAATACCGGAACAAATCTTGATATACATGCGGAGGTATCCAATCACTTTTTTCTCTATCATCCCTTGCTTTCTTCAGAAGTTAGATAGTCGGATGCTCATTTTTTTCTCAAATGCGCTGGCAATGAAGGTGTTCTGCTTGGGATGCCAAGTACATAAAGTCTAGCAAAAAAGAAAAAGTGTTAAGAAATTCTAGTTAAGTAATACTCAAAATATTATGTAATATTATATATACCTTGAATTCATTAAACATCATCTGGCGAATATTATTTGGAATTTGGCCCCAAGAGGTGTATGGCTCCGAGTATAACCTCCTAAAACACTTCTTAAGAGCATCCGCGAATATTTTTTGGAATTTGCCCCCAAAAGGTGCATGGCTTCGAGTATAACCTCCTAACACTCTCTTTAAGAGCAGTCGCTGCCGGTTTCGAAGGTTACCACCTGTAAGACACATAATAATCATGATACTAGTCCATCTATAATTTGTTAAGGTAGCAAAAATAAATTAATTAAAATAAAAACTTATGATGCTCCATCAGGCTCAATCATGACTCTCCCACGTCTGTCCCTCTGTCCAGGAGCTAAGTCAGGCACAACCTGTGTAGGCTCTTATGCAGGATTAGAAGAAGGTGTGGATCATGATAGAAGATGAATGTGATGCCAAGTAGGTAGTGTAGCGACATGATCACTACTAGAAGAATCTCTAAGTCTTAGATTAGATAGCTGGGGAGACTGAGAAGTAGGAGATGCATCAGTAGGAGATGGAGTAGTCGAAGGTGTGGATCGATGAACTACTAGTGGCACTGTAGGTCAAGGAGGGATTTGATCATACAAAGAGAATCTCGACTATGTAGAAGAAGATGTGCCCCGTGGTTGACGTAGCTGACTCTAGAAAGCTCGAGGATCCATATTCGTAGAAGACAGCATGACTAGCACCTGGACCACCCTGAACATCAAGTGTCGAAGAAATAAGGCCTAGGATATCCTTATAATCAATCAATCTCCTAGATTGCTTCTTTTTTGTCCTACCAGAAGAAGTAATCCCAAGATGATCTCGAGATCTATCACCATCACCCGATGATATCTGAATGTAAAATAACACAAATACAATATATAAGAAAAAATCAAATGAAATAATTTTTGTATTAGCAAGATAAGTTATGTTATGTGGTAGTTATAATCTACCAGTCTATTCCTCTTCGCTTGTTTCATTATTTACTTTAGCCTCCTGTTTTGATTCCTCATTTGCTTGAGATTCATCATCCTCCCATTCGAGCTGGTGCAATAATTCATCATCTTCCTCCTCCAATGATTTATTATCTTCATCTACTTCTTCTTGAAAGTTCACTATTAATTCATCATTAGACACCTCAATTTTAATTTTTCCTACTGGCTTTGTCATAATGAAAATCCACCAATCAGCCTTATCTCTTTACAATGGATATGAAGCATAGTAGACCTGCTTAGCATTTTGGGTAACGATAAAAGGATCATATTTTCCATATTGTTTGGTGTGCTTAACTTCAATTATATTATATTGCTGGTCCACCCTTATGCCCCTATGTGATGGGCCAAACCACTTACACCAATATAATACTATCTTTTTTTAGGCCAACCTGAATATCGAAGTTTAATAATCTCCTGAATGACACCATAATATTTAATAGTTTGGCCATTACCGTCAACATCACCTTGAACAAAAACACCATTATTATTGGTTTTCTTATATGCAGAAACTTCCTTAGTTTAAAACTTAAAGCCATTACAACAATATTTATTCATTGTCTGAATTTGAGATTCAGGCCCGAGTGCGATTTCTCTCACTAATGGTGATTGTTGATCAGTTGAGTTTGAGTATTCATGAAAAACTTAAAAATTGTATCCCAATAATGCAATTTATTCTTAAATAAATACCTCATTCATACTAATTCAATATGATTAGGCTTTCAAACTTACATAGACCTTTAACTATCTGATAAACCTCATGTATATGGCTTCATTGCCTAGGTGTTTAGGAACAATCTGACATTGATATGTACATTTTTGCTAGTTATCAAGTACTAATTATTATGCAATTTGACAATATAATTTATTTAACATTTATTTAAGATATGGTTGAATTTCTGGACAATTAAGTATAATATTGTTCATAGCCGATTATCTTTCTCTAGTCTTAAAGCCTCTTTTTCCACGCCTTTTAGATCCTCGACCACTTTGATTAAAAATTGAAATAGGGGAAACATCAGATCACTCTCACCTTCATCATTCCGATTTGGCCTATCTTGCCTGCATGACACTTCATCTCCAAAGTAATAAGAGTAAAAGTCACTGGTTTCTCTTCCGATATGAGCTTCAAAAATTGATCCTTCAATCTGTCCCCTTTGTCTAATTGTTCTTTTGCAAATTCCAATTTTTTTGTATATACCAATTCAAATTTGTTAATCATGAAGTTTATTGTTAGTTTATATATACATTATATTAATTAGTCATAAAAATAATACCTTTCAAATGGATACATCCACCTTGTTTGAATAGGACCTCCAAGGCGGGCTTCATGTACAAGATGAATCAGAAGATGCTCCATTACATCAAAGAAGCCAGGCGGAAAAATCTTCTCCAGCTTTGTAGTAATAACAATAATGTTTTCCTCCATCATGTCTATACTACTTTCAAGCAATGTTACAGAACATAAATCTTTAAAGAAAAGACTTATATATGCCACTAGCTTCCATATCCTCTCAGGCAGGTGGCTAAAAGTGATAGGAAGCAAAGTTTCCATGAATACATGGCAATCATGACTTTTCATACCTATCAACTTCCCTTCATTCAAGTGTGCCTGTTTGTCCAATGGATTCCTCAAATTTTTAACCCAGTCACATATTTCACGTTTCTCCTCCAAGGTGAATGAAAAACCGACTTTAGGTTTAATAATTTTGCCATTTGGTTGTTCCTGTGGCCACAATTCTTTCCTCCTATAATATTCCTTTAAGTCCATTCTAGTTCTTGGGTTGTCCTTTGTCTTTCCTTTAATATCCATCACTGTGTTGAATAGGTTATCAAAATAATTTTTCTCAATATGCATCACATCAAGATTATGTCTTAAGAGAGTATACTTCCAATATAGCAACTCCCAAAATATGCTTTGTTTGGTCCAATTATGTTCAATACCGTATCCAGGAAGTCTACCAGGTGGAGCAACCGAAACTTTAGACAATTGAGAAACTCTCTCCCAAATTTGATGCCCTGTCTGTGATGGGGGTAGAGGATCCATTTCAACCGTGTTTTTTTTAATGCATTCTTCATCTTTCTAAACTCGTGGTTCATTGGCAAGAATTGACGATGACAATCAAACCATGATTTTTTCTTCCCTGCTTTAGGGTGAAAGCCTTACTATGTTCCATGCAATGAGGATAAGCAAGCTTTCTAGTGGTCATCTAACCAGATAACATACCGTATGCAGGAAAATCATTAACAGTCCACATTAAATAAGCACGCATAATAAAATTCTATTTAGTTGATATGTCATAAGTTAATACACCTTCAAACCATAACTGCTTAAGCTCATCTATCAATGATTGTAGAAAGATATCAATCTTAATTTTTGAGTTACGAGGACCTGGAATAACACAGCTTAAAAATATGAAAGGACTTGTCATGCACATTTCAGGAGGAAGATTATATGGAGTGAGAAATATGGGCCAACAAGAATAATGCATGATAGAATTTGAGAATGGTGTGAAACCATCTGCACATAGCCCCAATATGACATTCCTAGGTTCTTTAGCAAAGTCAGGATATATATTATCAGAATGCTTCCATGTTTCTCAGTCAGATAGATGAGACAACATAACCTTTGGCCTTCTATATTGATGTTGCCATGTCATATGTGGGGCAAATCTCATCGATGAATACAACCTCTTCAGTCTAGTAATAATAGGTAAATAATGCATCCACTTAATTGGAACTATCTTTCAAGCTGGAGTCCTCTGATAACGAGTGTGACCACAAAACTTACAATTTTCCAAGTTAGTATCATAATTGTAGTACAACATGCAGCCATTAACATAACAATCAATTTTATCATGTGACAATCCTAACTTGGAAACTAGTTTCTTTGCCTGATAAAACATCCTAGATATGTCATAGTCAGGATTAACCAACTCAGACATAAGATCCACCGTTGAGTCCATAGCCCTATTAGAAACATTCTAATCCAATTTAATTTTCATTAATCTAACGACAACAGACAAAGGAGAATGCCGACTCCCCTCATCTAATGGTCGACTAGCCACTTCTAATTCTTCATAGAAGCATCTTGCTTCTTCATTAGGAGCTTCATTAAAAAATTATTCAGCCTCCACCCCCTCTTGGACTCCAAAAGCCTCATTAATCATTTGATAAACTCTATCATGCCCAAATAGATTCATTAAAAAATTATTCAGCCTCCACCCCCTCTTGAACTCCGAAAGCATCATTAATCATTTGATGAACTCTATCATGCCCAAACGTATCATGTTGAAAATTATCTTATTCAAATCTAATTTGACCTTGTGCTACAATCATATCATATTCATCCACGGGCATCGAATTATAAAACACACCATCCACTCCATCTACTTCTACATGATCCACCCATACAAAATATCTAGGCTTAAACCCATTACGATACAAATGCACCATAACTTCATCTGGCCTAAAAAATTTCAAGCACTTACATGAACAGCAAGGACACCTAACCATTTGATTTCTCTTAAAAAGATCAAGTGTCATTGCATGATCAATGAAACTTCTAACACCATAAGAAAATGTAGATTTCAACCCACCACCATTTTCATAATACAAGTCATACATCCACAAACGGTGATCCATCTACAAAATATTCACAACCTTAATTAATTAATTCCAAAAACAATCACAATATCATATCATCAATAGGATCAACTAGTGTTGTCATTTATACCAAACAAACTCATTATGTATCAATAGGATCAACTAGTGTTGTGACTTATGCCAAGCAAACTCAATATGACCAAAAAAAATTAGATAAGTGTCAACATTAGATGGACGTAAATCGATTTTGCAAGAAAATCAATTTTTTCATCAATAGGATCAACTAGTGTTGTCAGTTATGCCAAACAAACTCATTATCACTATAGGAATACTCCAAAAAACTATTCAAACATTTTTATATATACAAAAATAAAAAATTTATCGAAAAAATACTTCGACTTTTAATTTTTAATTATGCTCGGAGATGGAGGGGTAGGTGGTAGTTCGATTGGTGGCGCCGGCGAATATTAATAACCTAAAATTTCAAGTACAATTAAAGCACATTATATACAAGTACAAAGTTTAAATTTACAACTTTATATTATATTCAACTTTAAAGTTCACAACTTAAAATTTAAGTTCCAATTCTTTAATCTAAATTCAAGTTAAACACTACTAAAGCTATAATCTTAATGAATCCTAAATTAAAGTTCAAATTCTTCATTATATACAAGTTCAAACTTCACAAATAAATTTCAAAGTTCACAAAAAAAGTTCAAAAATAAAGTTCAAAATTAAATCTAAGTTAAAGTTTTAATTTAAAAAATCCTAACGTTCAATATTTTATATTATATTCAAATTTAAACTTCACAACTTAAAATTCAAGTTCCAAGTTTAATCTAAGTTCAAGTTTAACACTAATAAAGCCACAAACTTAACAAATCCTAAATTAAAGTTCAAGTTCTACATTATATACAAGTTCAAAGTTCACAAATAAAGTTCAAAGTTTAAGTTCAAAATTAAATCTAAGTTAAACTTTAAAAAAAATCCTAAGGTTCAATTTTTATATTATATTCAAATTTAAACTTCACAACTTAAAATTCAAGTTCCAAGTTTAATCTAAGAACAAGCTTAACAAATACTAAAGTCATAAACTTAACAAATGCTAAATTAAAGTACAAATTCAAAATTATATACAAATTCAAAGTTCACAAAATAAAGTTCAAAATAAATCTAACTTCAACTTTAAAACAAAATCCTAAAGTTCAATTTTTATATTATATTCAACATTAAAGTTCACAACTTAAAATTTAAGTTCCAACTTTAATATAAGTTCAAGTTAAATACTACTAAAGTCATAATCTTAACAAATCCTAAATTAAAGTTCAAATTCTACATTATATACAAGTTCAAAGTTCACAAAAAAAGTTCAAAGTTTAAGTTCAAAATTAAATCAAACTTAAACTTTAAAAAAAATCCTAAGGTTCAAATTTTATATTATGTTCAAACTTTAATCTAAGTTCAAGTTAAACACTACTAACTTCAACAATAATTAAATTCAACTAATTCAACAACAATTCTACTTAAAAACAACAATTTATTCAAACTTCAACAAAAATTCTAACTTCATTCTAACTTCAATTCAATTCCAACATTATAATAAACTTCAACAACAATTCAATTCCAACAAAAAAATTAACTAATTTACAAGCTCATTCAAAAAAATCCAAATTCATGCTAGCTAAAACCTTAAAATTGTTAATTACTCACTAATTCACAAAACCTATAAAATTTAACTATGCTAATAACAATATAACTTCATGAAAATACTATTCCAACACAAAATAACTCAATTCATAAACTAATTTTCAAAAATAAAATTTAAATTTTACCCGCAAAAATAAAAAAATAATTTCACTTACATGTTCACAATACAATACATAAAATAATATGTCTAATATCCTAACTTTAACAATAAAAGTGAA
>DF358690.1:38527-61324 GCA_000787875.1 Solanum virginianum
ACATTAGACTTACTTAGGGTCAACTAAGTCATAGGAGAAGTAATCTAACTTTAACAATAAAAGTGAAATGGGAAAGATAACAAGTTATAAAATTCAATAACATAAAATAACTAAATAATAAATTAAGCAAAAAAAGAGGAAAAATTAGTTACTTTACTTGTGGGGAGGAGGAAATGACTAAGAGGCAGTGGCGCCGGCAGCCAGATGGTGGTCAGGGATGGAGGCTACTAGTGGTTTTTTTTTTAGAGAGGATATTGAGTGTTTGAGAGGGGGGAAGATAAATTAAAGTCGGGACTTTTTTTATACACGCCTAGGGGCGACGGACAGTGTCGTTATGTCCGTCGTCATTCATTAAACTTTATTGACCATTGACTAAAAAAGTAACGAAATGGGCAATGTCGTCTGTCGCTTATATTTTACAAAAATATTTATTAATATAATAAATATAGCGACGGACATCGTCGCAATTCTTAAAATTTAAAAAAATATATATAGATATATGAACGACGGACAGAGTCGCTTTTATTTAAAAATAATTATTTATTAAAATTAAAAAAAGGCAGAAAATTTCACAAAAAAAAAGCGACGGACTTTAAGACGCAATCCATCGCTTAATATTTAAAAATATTAAAAAATAATAATATATACACAAAAGCGACGGACTGCGTCCTTTTGTCCGTCGTATTTTGGAATGACGCAGTCCGTCGCTTTTCTGTTCGTCGCATTTTCGCAATTTTTTAGTAGTGAGGGCCTTGACGAACACTACGTCCTTATCAATCAACTTCTCCACTCATCCTTCCAACATCTCCACCGGGATCTCCTACTAAGCCAACTTATCTTCCACCTCACCCACAAATTAAAAGAGTTTTATAGCACTAGAGTTACCAGCACATCCCCTCAACCTAGAAGCATGACAAACTGGATAAGTCATATCGCTTTCATAGGCAATTCTCAAACTTATGCAACCTTACCAACCTCCCTCTACACTCTATAAGGACTAAGAATCCTCAACTCAATTATCAACCTTAAACACACCTAACCCACTTGGTACTATAGCCACCATCTCCCTCTTGAGAGGCAACCTCCACTCTATGATCTTCTCACCCAAAACTTCCAACCCTAGTAAGGTGGAATCAAGGCCTTGCCTAGTCTAGACCTCAACCCAAGAAGATTCGGAACCATCAAGAATGCTACACCACCATGCTCAACTTCCCTCAACCTAACTTCCAACCTAACCAACCGATGGACCTCACTAGTCTCCTCTTTACCACCATCAACAACATATGCTAGGCTACCTAGAGCACCGACTGCAACACTAGCCTTACTTGGAAAAAATAATGCACACTCATTCATAACCCTTAAAGAATTTTAACCACCTTCTCACTATCTACTATGCACACCTACCATATTTAGCAGACAACCTTTCATCCTCCAAGACTTGCAACACAACCACTAAATGATTCACAAGCTCTAAACAAATCAATACCTCATCACTAGAGACCACCACAAACATATCAAGGTAGGGTTTTAAGACCCTATTCCAGAACCCACAAACACTACAGGTGCATAAGACAACCAAACAACTCCATCAATACTAATAATGCTCACTCCTACTCTGAAAAGACACTTAGGGATATCACCTACCCTCATCCTCACTTGGGGACATGACCTGTACCAATGATCAATCTTAGAGAACGGACTAACCCATTGTAGTTGACCGAATAGATCGACCATCCTCAACCATCATATTACAGTCTTATGGGTTCTCCACTTATTGGAAGCATGCTATGCAAGTAGCCCAAATTATCCCAAGGCGTCCAACACCTCAAACTAAGTCCAACCGAGATCATAAGACACAACTCTACACAACGATAATATAGGGCAACCCTTATAGATCTCTTCTAGCAACTATAGACTCATGCAACCATCCAGGACACATACATGAATTCTATTAGCACAAAGGAATCACACAAGAGATAGCAACCCCTGGACTTACTGAATCATCCTACTCAAAATATCGGTCACAACATTAGACTTACTTAGGGTCAACTAAGTCATAGGAGAAGTAATAGAAGATAACCTATTCTCCACTTTAATAACATCACTAGACACCACACGACCTAGGAAGGCAACCTCTTACAACCAAACTCCCACTTCTCGTATTTTGCATTAAACTTTCTTCCTTAAACTTTGTAGTACTATCCTCAAATGACTCACGTGCACTACCTCATTAGGGAAACGAACAATCATATCATCACCAAAACCACCATAAGCCTATTAGAGTAAGGACTAAAGATCATATCCATGAGACTTATAGGCATAATTGATGTACTAGTCAAACCAAAAGACACTACTCCAATTTTAAAATATCGAAAAGGGACATTCAAGGCCTCATCTACCACCACAAAAAATTCTATAAACAAAACAACTTAGGCTCAACACCTCCAATTCACACAAGATGATAAATGCAACCCCTTAGAGATCTATTGTGCCTTAAGACATGAAATAAACCTACCCCCTTGCTATCACTTGACCACCAGATCAAGAGTCTTCTACTCAAGGACGGGTTCATTAGGGAAATCGAATAAAATTCTATGGGTCCTACCATCTAAGAAGACATAAGATGCAAGCAACAATTCCATCCCTAGTACGATATCAAAATCCACCACGCCAACTCCAACAAGCCACAAGGCAAGACCTAATGTAATACAAACTCGGATCAATACCTATGAACATTTTAGCAACAATACACCCAACCAAGAGGTAAACACCAAAGGTTCACATCACAACTCGGGACACACAAGAAGCCCACTAGCAACCAAAAGAAATAATAAAATACATTGTGAAACTTGGATCTATCAACATCAAAACCTTAAACTTACCTTTCTTTGCCTTCTTCTTTGAAGCGGCATGATCAACTACAAGAGCAAAGAACATTCGTTAGAGGAAAAAGCCCTATCACACTTCTAAAGCACGACATAGACCATGAAGAAGGAAAATATTTCCTAAAATATCTCATCGCCTCCTACTCATAGTTGTGGTGTACAACACAACCATGAATAAGACTCTAATTGATATAGTGTGTTGGATTCCAAAGATATAACAACCTAGTGCTCTGATACCATCTTTGTCACAACCCAAGCCTAGGGCCTAGACATGATCGGTGAATGGGGAACCCGAAAGAACCTCAAACAAGCCTCATAGCATATTATTACGCATCCTTGGTCGCTAAAGCAATGTAAAATAATATAAGAAACATATACAAGGAATATTGGGACTAAGAGAGAGAGAGAGATTTATACATAAATAGCTTGAATATCATAAGTGAGTCAAAGCTCAAGCATATTACATAAAATGTCCAGCAACACCTATACATTTATACATAAATAGCTTGAATATCATAAGTGAGTCAAAGCTCAAGCATATTACATAACATGTCCAGCAACACCTATACTACATTGATAAGAGCGGGGGCCAAGATGAGCAACCGGACTCACCCTCATAGTTAATATATTCATAAAAGAAAGATAGTCTTTGAACATAGCATGAGATCATAAGCAATATCCCCATAATGGAGGACTCACCAATAAGCTTAAGTGAAAACGTACTAGCCATGTGGGTGGAGATGATCAAGCGGGGTCCACTTCCTATATAGTAATATCTTGTAGGTATAGAGTATGCGTTTGTATGTTTAAATGTAATAAGTACGTAGGATACAATGCTAGCAAGGGATAAGCAACATAATCGAAATGCATAATTATAAGCAAGGATAGGTATAACATCAATATGGCATGCATGATCAATGCTTAAGGTAAAATATGCTTGTAAATCATAAACAAGGAATATGAACTTAATAACATCAATATGGCATGCATGATCAATGCTTAAGGTAAAATATGCTTGTAAATCATGAACAACGAATGAGAGATCAATATAGGATTCTTGTAAATGATGAACAACGAATGTGAACTCTATATAGGATACATACTCAAACCCTTTTTCCAACCTTCATGAAATGGGCCAATTAGATCCCACTCACCTTACGGTATAATCTTTTTGGAGAGTATTACCAATACCCCTACCATATGATATAGTCTTTCTGATAGGTAGTATAAGAGGTCTCATACTTTACGATATAACCTTTTGGGTAGGAGCCGTAGATCATTCTACCTTACGGCATGACCTTTTAGATAGAATGTCTACACCTTATAGTATGATCTTTTCATTGGGAATCCTTAATCTTTCTACCTTACGGCATGGCCTTTTCGGTAGGATATCCTTACCTTACATTATGATCTTTTTAGTAAGAACCCTTAGTCTATCTACCTTACGGCATTGCTTTTTTGATAGGATGTTCTTACCTTACAATATGATCTTTTTGGTAAGGACCCTTATTCTTTCTACATTAAGGCATGGCCTTTTCAGTGGGGTGTCCTTACCTTACGATATGATCTTTTCGGTAGGAACTATTAATCATTCTACCTTACAGCATGGCTTTTTCGATAGGATGTCCATACCTTATGATATATACTTTTTGGTAAGAATCATAGAAAAAGCTCATCAAACCATTACATTTAAAGCATCAAGAAAGGGCTTACTCCATCTTCTCAAGAACACAACAACATGTAAACCCAATGATCTACTTACAACTCCATTGGTACTTTTCATGGAAACAACTCATACAAATATTT
This sequence comes from Solanum virginianum, assembly GCA_000787875.1. Taxonomy (NCBI): domain Eukaryota; kingdom Viridiplantae; phylum Streptophyta; class Magnoliopsida; order Solanales; family Solanaceae; genus Solanum; species Solanum virginianum. The sequence goes on from DF358690.1 coordinate 43,219, forward strand.
GTATCATCATCATGAAGTCATACAACTAATATGCCATCCCTTAGATCCTCTACAACTCAAAAATCCATAACCAAACATTTTATCAAACACTTGGAGGGTGTATAATGCAAATGTAAAATCATGCAATTCAAGAGTGAAATCGTGTAAGAAAATCCATTATAAAACCATCAACTAACAACTTACAACACCCTCAAACAATATACATCAAAACTCCTCATCAAATTTTACAATAGATCCAAGATTTATAGCTCAAAATATAGTGAAACAGTTACAATTTCATATAGCCTTAACATAGTTCATAGATAAGTTCATACTAGTAAAGCCATTTGTATAATCAACTTTAAATTATGCAAATTGAGTAAAAAGGAAGCTTGGGTATCATAGGTAAAAGGACCCAATGATTGAAACCCACATACCTTGAATTTGGAGAATTTCTTGAAGAAGACTTTAATGGAGAATTGGAGCTTGAAAGAAATCCTTAGATCCAAATGAGGGTTTTGGGACTTGAATCTTGAGAGAAAAAATAGCCTAAGTGTTTGAGTGAGTATTGGGGAATGTTTTAGATGATATAAGGGTGAAATAAGGCTAAGTATAGGTATTTTTACGTATGAAAATACTTAGGCTCAAGACCTAAAAGTCTTGGACCGAAGTCAAAAATTAGGACAATTTTAACACTAGTGTGTGTCGCGAAAGGAATGCGCACTTACACTATTTTTAAACTCACTTTGAAAATTTGGATTTTAATAGGTTGCTCTAAAATTTGGGTTAGACCTATTTCCTACTCAATTTTCCTCTTAAACAAGAATATGAAGTCGGATTTTTAAAATAATGCATGAATTTTTAGATATATGGAAATTACGATTCCGAACACTTTCCAGGCATATTTTCGGGCACTTTTTAGGTCGTTTCACCATGCAATCTAACCAACTTGTGAATATATAACTTGGCATAATCTTCGGCACTATATGTGGTTTTGACCATTAGAAAGTGAGCTGACTTAGTCATCCTATCCACAACAACCCAAATAGAGTCAAAATGTCTCCTAGTATTAGGCAACCCAACCACAAAATCCATGTTGATCTCTTCCCACTTCCAAGTAGGATTCTCAACAAGCCTCATAGCATATTATTACGCATCCTTGGTCGCTAAAGCAATGTAAAATAATATAAGAAACATATACAAGGAATATTCTCTATGTCTTGTACTAGGCCACCTGGCCTTTGATGTTTGGTTTTCACTTGTTGAAAATTGTGACAATCGATTACAAACTTGGCAATATTTCTTTGATACCACCCCACCAATATACCTCCCTCAAGTCTCTATACATCTTTGTGGAACAGAGGTGAATCGAATAGGATGAATTATGAGCCTCATTCAAAATCAACTTCCTTAAGTCATCAACATTAGCCATACATAACCTACCTTGGTACCTAAGGGCACCATATCCCCCTTGGGAGAAAACCTCCACTTTACCATCTTTCACCAAGGTCTTAACTCTAGCAAGGCTGGGTCATGATCTTGTTTTGACTTTACCTCCTCAATCAAAGAAGATTTAGAACCATCAAAAACCACCACACCACCATTTTAACCTTCATCCAACCTAACCCCCAACCTAGCCGTGAACTTCTCTAGCCACCACTTTGCCACCCTCATCAATATGAGCTAGACTACCCATGGACACTCTACTTAGAGTATCAGCCACAATATCAGCTTTGGCGGGGTGATAATGCATATTCATATCATAATCTTTAAGGAGCTCTAACCACCTTCTTTTTATAAAGTTAAGATCTTTTTGTGTGAACACATAATAGAGACTCTTGTGGTCGGTAAACACATCAACAAGAACCCCATATAAATAATGACGCCAAATTTTCAAAGCAAACATCACGACTGCCAATTCAAGATCATGGGTGGGATAATTTTTCTCATGCACGTTAAGATGCCTAGAGGCATATACTATTACCTTGTTATTTTGCATTAAAACATACCCCAAACAAATTCTTGAGTCATCACTATAAACAACAAATCCTTCCAACCCTTCTGGTAGAGCCATGATATGAGCCAAGACAAGTTTATCCTTCAAAGTTTGAAAACTCCTTTCATATTCATCGGTCCACACATAGTTTGCCTTCTTTTGGGTCAACATTGTCATAGGGGAACCAATAGAAGAAAAACCATTAACAAACCGCTGGTAGTAACCTTCCAAACCCCTTAAACCGCTGGAAAGAGGTCTATACCAAAGTCTATTTTCCTTTCGGGAGGAACACCAAAAACTTATTGGGAAAGAAATCAAGAAACTGATTGACCACCAAAACCGACTCAATAGGAGGGACTTTAGACTCCACATCCTTAACCCTCACAAGATGATAAAGGCAACCCTTAGAAATCAACCTTTGGGCTTTTAGACAAGAAATGAACCTACCCTTGATCACCACTTTATGACTTTCCCACTCAAGAACGGGCTCATTAGGCAATTGGAATTTCACCCTACAGGTTGTACAATCAATGGAAACATAACATGCATGCAACCAATCTATCCCAAGAATAGTATCAAAATCTACTATGTCAAGTTCAATGAAATCACAAGACAAGACTTTATGCAATATGGACACGGGACAATTGCTATAGACTTTGGTCATCAAGACCAAAGCCTAGGGCCTAGAAGTGACACAATGCAAGGGGAACAGAAAGGGACCCCAAGCAAGCCTCTTAGAACATAATTACACATTCTTGGTCGTTGAAGCAATAAAATAGCAACAAAAGAGTAGAAATAGGGATAACCGAGGCTAAAGCACATCATTCATATCATAACAACAAGAGTTAAGAGAGAGTCAATACTCATAATATTACACATGACATGTCCAACAACACCTCTATTACATAAATAAGAGCAGGGCCCAAGACAAGCAATAGGGCTCACCCTCATAGTTAACATTTACATAAAGAAAGGTAGTTCAAGGACATAGTAAGAGATCAGAAGCAATGTCCCAGAAATGGAGGACTCACCAACAATTTTTAGTGGAAGCGTACTAGCCACGTGGATGAAGATGCCCAAGCGGGGTTTCAATTCCTATATGGTGATATCATTTAGGCATAGAGTATGCGTTAGTACGTTTGAATGTACTAAGTATGTAGGATGCAATGAAATAAGTGAAAAGTACCATAATCAAAATGCATATCATAGACAATGAATAGACATATAGCAATATGGCATGTAAGAATGATACTTAAAGAAAAATTATGCTTATATAGAATATAATACATATGTAAGGAGTGACCATTCTTAGTGCAATCCAAGGTGTACCATTTCCTTAGAGAGGCGCATGAGGTAAAGACCTCTTCATGCAGTTGATGGAGTACAAACCCCCCAACAAGGTTGATGGAGTAAAAACCCCCCAACAAGGTTGATGGGTACAAATCCCCAAAAATATTGCACAGGCCAACCACCTCCCGAGAGAGGCGATCAAGGTGCAAACCTCTCAACAAGGTTACCTGGGCCTACAACCACCCGAATGAGGCTTATTCATCCCTAACACTATTAAGATAATATCAAATATATACATTCCTCTCGTCATCATATAATCATCATATATAAACCTTTCTTTCATCATAATAAAGTCATTCAACTCATAAGACATACATTGGACCTTCAATTCCTCAGGAAACCATAATCAGAAATTTTATCAAACACTTGGCGGGTATGTAGTGCTAGTGTAAAACCATGCAATTCAAGAGTGTTATCATGCTTGAAAATCCAATGTAAAACAATTAATAGATACTTGATAACACACTCAAGCAATATATATCAAAACCCTTCATCAAATCTCATAATAGATCTTAGATTCATATCCCAAGATATAGTAAAACAGTCACAATTTCACAAACCCCAACATAGTGTGCAGTGAATTTCATAATAAATACGACCCATGAGTAAATCAACTTTAAATCATGCAATTTTTAAGAAACGGAAGCTTGGCTATCATGGGTGAAAGGAACCTTTGAAAGAAACCCACATACCTTAGCTTTTGGAGATGAACTTGATGAAGATTGAAGATGGAGATTTGAAGCTTGAATGAGAACCTTAAGATTGGATGAGTTTTGAGACATGAATTTTGGAGTGAAATATTTTGCTAAGTGTTTGGATGAGTATTGGGAATGTCTTGGATGATAGAAGGTGCAATATGGTTAAGAATAGGTATTTTCATGCATCGGAACACTTAGGCCCAAGACTTAAAAGTCTTGAACTAAATTCAAAAATTGGCAAAAAAATGCACTGTGGCTTGCCCTTGGCGTATCGCGCCAGAGTCTCGAAAACCTCTCTGGAAATTGCATTTTGTGATTCTCAAATTTTGATACGGTTGCTCTTAAATAAGTGTTAGACCTATTTTCCACTCACTTTGACCCCTTGATGAAGGTCAAGAAGTCGGATTTTTGATATCATGCACAAATTTTGAGATATAAGAAAATTACGATTTAGGGCTCTTCCGAGGCACATTTTCGGGCACTTTTTAGGGTCGTTTCAATATCTCCCCTTTGGGAACATTCATCCCCGAATGTCAAAGAAATGTATATAAGAGACACAAACATTACAATTTTCGTCTACATAAGGATGCAACAATGCACTTTAAACATCATTTCAATAATTTCAACATAAGAGTAAAATCATCATGAATGTATGCATATGTCATGGGCTGAACTTATACTTGAAATTATAATAGGCAACTTAGAGTGATACCTTAGGTTTGAGTGGAGTGGAAAAGATAAGGATAACACTTTTGGATATCTACTTCATCCTCCCATGTAGCACTTTCAACTTGTTGAATCCTCCAAAGGACCTTAATGGAAGCCACATCCTTATTCGTCAACCTCTTCACTTGTCTATCCAAAATCTGAACCGAAACCTCTTCATAAGTCAAATTATCTTCACCAACACCCATAACATCAAGAGACATAGTAGCATTAGGGTCTCCCATACATTTCTTCAACATGGATACATGAAAGATCGGATGTACCAATTTTATCTCACTAGGCAATTCCAACTCATAAGCTACCTTGTCAATTCTCCTCATTACCCTATAAAGGCCCATATATCATGGGCACAACTTGCTTTTCTTACCAAATCAAACCACACCCTTCATGAGTGACATCTTCAAATAAACCCAATCACCCACTTTTCATTCAAGACCCCTTCTTCTCACATCAGCATAGGAATTTTGGCGACTTTGAGCCATCTTCAACCTCTCCCTAGTCATCCTAACCTTCTCAAGAGCCTACATAACTAGATCTGGTCCCAACAAAGCCTTCTCACAAATTTCAAACCACCCAATGGGTGATCTACAACATCTAACATAAAGAGTCTCAAAAGGAGCTATACCGATGCTAGAATTAATAAATAGGAGATGATCATCCCAACTACCTTTAAGCTCCAACACACAAGTTCTAAGCATATCCTCAAGGGTTTGAATGGTCCTTTCGGCTTGGTCATCCATTAGAGTGTGGAAGACCATATAAAGTTTAACCTTTGTACCAAGACCCCTTTGGAAAGACCCCCAAAAATGTTAAGTTAATTGAGCTCTACGATCTGATATGATGGAATACATTGGACCTTCAATTCCTCAGGAAACCATAATCAGAAATTTTATCAAACACTTGGCGGGTATGTAGTGCTAGTGTAAAACCATGCAATTCAAGAGTGGGCAATTTCACCAAGTCATGGATGTACAACCTAGCATACTCTTCAGCCCCATATGTGATCTTAACTGGTAGAAAGAGAGCTGATTTCTTCATTCTACCAACCACAAACCAAATGGAATTAAAACGGTTCCTATCCTTGGGCAACCCAACTACGAAGTCCATATTAATCTCTTCCCACTTCCAAGTAGGAACCTCTACATTTTGGGTTAGGCCATTCGACCATTGATGTTCGACTTTGACTTGTTGACAACTATGGCAATCGGACACAAATTTGGTAATGTCCTTCTTCATGCCTCACCACCAATACACCTCTGTCAAATCTCTATACATTTTAATGGAACTGAGGTGGATAGAATAAGAAGAATTATAGGCCCTCATCAAGGATTTTCTCCCACAAACCATCAATACAAGGCACACACGACTCCCTTGGTATCTAAGTGCACCATCTCCCCCTTGGGAGAAAACCTCCACTTTCCCATCACCAACCAAGGCCTTTAATTCTAACAAGGATAGATCAAGATGTTGCTTAGCTTTCACCTCCTTAATTGATAAAGATTTGGAACCATCAACAACAACAACACCACCATTACCCACTTCTTCCAACCTAACTCCCAATCTAGCCAAATGATGGAACTCTCTAGCGAACTCCTTATCACCACCATCAATATGAGCTAGGCTACCCATAGACACCCTACTCAAAGCATCTGCCACCATATTAGCCTTACCAATATGTTAATGCACACTCATATCATAGTCCTTAAGAAGTTCTAACCATCTCCTTTGCTTCAAGTTAAGATCTTTTTGAGTGAAGACATATTGGAGGCTCTTATTATCGGTGAACACATCAACATGTACCCCATATAAGTAATGATGCCAAATATTTAATGCAAATACCATGGCGGCTAGTTCAAGATCATGAGTAGGATAATTCTTCTCATGCACTTTGTGTTGTCTAGAAATATAGACTATCACCTTACCATATTGCATTAGAACACAACCCAAACCAACTCTAGAAGCATCACAATACACAACAAATCCCTCTAGCCCTTCTAGTAGTGACAAAATAGGAGTGGACACAAGCTTATCTTTCAATATTTGGAAGCTCCTCTTACACTCATCCGTCCATACAAATTTGCCCTTCATTTGGGTCAATTTAGTCATGGGTGAAGCAATAGAAGAGAACCTATTCAGAAATCTCCAATAGTAACCCGCTAAGCCCAAAAAGCTCCTAATATTTGATGAGGTCAATGGTCTTGGCCAATCTCTAATCATATTCGTCTTTTTAGGATCAACCTTGATACCATCCCCCGACACCACATGTCCTAGGAAGGAAACCTCCCTTAACCAAAATTCACAATTCTCATACATGGCATATAACTTTTCTTCCCTCAATCATTACAACACAACCCTCAAATGAGCCCTACGCTCCTCCTCACCACGAGAATAGATCAAAATATCATCAGTGAATGCCATAACAAAAGAATCAAGGTAAGGTTAGGAAACCCTATTCATAAGGTCTATGAAGATGGTTGGTGTATTGGTTAACCCAAAAGATATCACAACAAACTCATAATGCACATACCTAGTCCGGAAGGCCATCTTGGGAATATCACACACCCTCACCTTCACTTGATGATACCCGGAGCAAAGATCAATCTTAGAGAAATGGCTAGCCCTTTGTAATTGGTCAAACAAATCATCAATTCTTGGAAGAGGATATCTATTCTTGATGGTGATCCTAGTGAGTTGCCGGTAGGCAATACCCATCCTAAGAGACCTATCCTTCTTTTTTACAAAGAACACCAGTGCACCCCAAGGTGATTGGCTAGGACCTATTAAGTTGCCAGTAGTGAAAACACATTCTAAGGCACCCATTTTTCTTTTTCACAAACAACACCAGTGCACCCCAAGGTGATTAGCTAGGCCTAATAAATTCCTTGTCTAACAAGTCCCTCAATTGTTCCTTTAACTCTTTCAACTCCGTCAGGGCGATACAGTAAGGGGGAATAGAAATAGGTTAAGAATCGGTGAGGAGATCTTTACCAAAATCTATTTCCCTTCGGGAGGAACACCCAGAAAGTCATTTGGAAAGACATCAAGGAACTCATTTATAATCAAAACTTACTCTATGGGAAGGACCTTGGACTCTACATCCCTAACTCTCACAAGATGGTAAGGACACCCCTTAGAGATCAACTTATGGGCTTTAATGCAAGAGACGAACCTACCCTTGACCACCACATTATGAATCTCGCACTCAAGGATGAGTTCATTTGGGAATTAGAACTTGACCTTAGGGGTTCTACAATCGATAGAGGCATAGTATGCATGCAACCAATCCATCCAAGAATAACATCAAAATCAACCATATCTAACTCAACAAGATCACAAGGCAACATTTTATGCATGATGCAAATGGGATAATTTCTGTAGATCATTATGGGCTTTAATGCAAGAGATGAATCTAGCCTTGACCACCACATCATGACTACCCCATTCAAGGATGGGTTCATTTGGGAATTGGAATCTGACCCTATAGATTCTACAATCAATAGAAGCATAGTATACATGCAGCCAATCCATCTTTAAGAATGACATCAAAATCAACCATGTCCAATTCAATAAGATCACAAGGCAAAATTTTATGCAATATGCAAATGGGACAATTTCTAATAGACCTTCCTAGCAACAATAGATGCACCAATAGGAGTAGATACCTCATATGACTCACACAACAACTCGAGGTCCACATGGAACTTTTTGGAAACAAAGGGGGTAACAAAAGAAGGAGTGGCACCCAGATCAATCAATACATACATATAAAAATCAACAATTTTTGACATACCAGTGATGATATCGAGAACGTCCTTAACCCCTTGCCTCGATTGTAGAGCATAACACCGATGGTGCCTTGGGGCACCACCTTGTGGACCACCTCTCCCCAATGAAATCGCATTAGTACCTTGTGGATGAACCTCTTTACCCTTGTTGAGATTTTGAGTGAAATCCATCACCTTATGCCAAACCTCCCCAAAACCATATCCCCTCAAGCATGAGCCACTATGAACCCTACCACATTTTAGACACCCACCATTAGGAACCACATCCCCAACACCTCGAGCCCTTGGGAAATCATTTCTAATCCTCTTATTAGATGCATGCAAAGACCCTTGGCCTTGATGGAATCAACCACCTTTTTGGAACTTCCCCTCAAAATAGGCCCTTTTGGCCTCATGACCTCTTCTCTTCCTTAATTTCTACTCATCAATTTTTTTGGCGTAAGTCATAAAACATGATAAGTATATGTCACTAATCAACATGGCAGACTGGCACTCCTCACTAACAAAGTCAGGAACACCCATCACAAATTTGTTCAACCTAGAGCTTGAGTCTGCCACCAAATGTGGAGCATATTTTGAAAGTTGGTTGAACTTGAGGGCATACTCCCTCACACTCATAGACCCTTGTCTCAAATTCATAAATTCCACTAACTTAGCTTCCTTAAGTTCAAGGAGGAAGAATCAATTAAGGAAGGCCACCTTGAACACCTCCCAAAGCACCACATAGTTGATTCCCTTCTGTTCCTTCAATTTATTGTACCATATTTGTGCTACCCCTTTGAGTTGGTAGGCCGCCAATTGTACATTATCCTCCGACCTCACACCTATGATAGAAAAAATCTTATTGACCCCATCAATGAACTTTTGACAGTAGAATTTGAAGATGTTACAGAAGGAAAGATTGTTCAGAACGACAAAGCGAGCTGAATGATGAAATCTCACTTTTTGGGTGAAAAATGGCCCCTCGCTCACCTTTGACCTATGGAATTCTGGGGGATTCATTCTCATGAAGTCTCTCACTTGAGATGCCGGTGTAGGAGTATGAGGGGCTTGGGCCCCTTGGTTGGCTTGATTAGCCACAACTTGTGCAAGTAAACTGAGAGCATCCTGAAGCTATCCATTAGCCGGTTACTCCTCAGGTGTGCGGGCTCTTTCCCCTCCCATGTTAGGCATGATCTAGCATAGCAAAGGTCAATCGTTGGGGGGACCTTATCTTAACTTCTATTGCACAACATAGAGTAAGAAAAGGGAAATATTTCCTAAACGCCTTATAGCTTGTAGCTCATAGTTGTAGTGCACAACTTAACTATGAACAAAACTCTAATCGATGCAGTGTGTTGGACTCCGAGGATCTAACACCTAGTGCTCTGATAATAAGTTTGTCAAAACCCAAGCTTAGGGCCTAGTCGTGACTTAGTAAAAGGGGAACCCAAAAGACCCCAAGCAAGTGTCATGACCCAAGCCTAGGGCCTAGACGTGACTGGCAAATAGGGAACCCGAAGGAACCCCAAACAAGCCTCATAGCATATCATTATACATCCTTGGTCATGGAAACAATTAGAATGACAATAAGAGATAATTGTAAACAAGGGGAAATTGGGACTAAGAATAAACTTCCATATCACAAACATCAATAGTCATTAGAGTCAGACTCATAGTATAGGTAGATAACATGTCCAACAACACCTCTTCTACATAAATAATAGCAAGGGCCAAGATAAAATAATCGGGCTCACCCTCATAACTAATACTTAAAGAGAGAATCTTAATGCATAACAATTGACTATAAGTATCATCCCCAGAATGGAGGACCCACCAACGAGCTTAATAGAAGTCATACTAGCCACGTGGAGGAGGATGATCAAGTAGTATACTGGTTCCTACATAGTGACATCATATAGTCATAAAGTATGCGTTAGTACATTAGAATGTACTAAGTATGTAGGATGCAATGCAACAAGAGGTAGGTATCAAGGCAAAATGCATAATCATAAGCAATGAACAGCATATAACAATATGACATGTATATATGATGATTGAAGTAAAACCATACATATATAGATCATAATACAAGTATAAGTAGTGAACATTATAGTGCAAGCCAAGACCTACCTTGATGGATTACAAAGCCCCCACCGAGGTTAATGGAGTATAAACCCCCCAACTGAGGTTGACAAAGTACAAACCCCCCATCAAGATTGATGGGTACCAACCCCCAACAAGGTTACTTGGGCATACCACCCTGGGTTAGGTGACCAAGGTACCAACCACTCAATTGGTTACCCAGGCCTATAACCTTCGAGCTAGACTTGGTCATCCCCAACACTATATAGAGATAATATCATATATACACCCACTCCTTTCATCATTATACATATTCATTCCTTTTCCATCATCATACCATCATCATTTCATTATCAATTCATCATCATATAGTCATTCATCTCATAAGATATACATTGGACCTTCAATTCCTCAAGAATGTATAATCGAATATTTTATCAAACACTTAGAGGGTGAGTAATGCTAGTATAAAATCATGCAATTCAAGAGTGTAATCATGCTAGAAAAATTAGTGTAAATCCACTAATAGATACTTGGTAACATTCTCAAATAATATACTTCAAGATCCTGCATCAATCCTCACCATAGACCTTAGATTCATGGCCCGAAACATAGTAAAACAATCACAATTTCATAAACCCCAACATAGTGTGCAGTTATTTTCATAATAAATAAGATCCATGAGTGAATCAACTTCAAATCATAAAATTTTTAGTAAAAAAGCTTGGGTATCATGGGTGAAGGGAACCCATGAAAGAAACCCACATAAGTTAGCTTTGGAGATGGACTTGATGAATATTGGAGATGGAGACTTGAAGCCTGAGAGGACATCCGTAGATCTAGAGAGGGTCTTGAGACTTAATTTTAGGAATAAAATATTTAACTAAGTGTTTGAATGAGCATTGGGGAATGTTTAGAATGATATAAGGGTTAAAAATGGTTAAACATTGGAATTTTTACGTTTTGGGACACTTAGGCCAAAGACTTCAAAGTCTTGGACCGCAAGAAAAATAACTAGGAAGAAAAATATAAATGTCCACATCATGAACAAGATGTGAAAATTGAATTCCTTCATCTGTGCGCCCTTGGCATGGTGCGCCAGGGGTGTAAAAAGCTATCTGAAAATCATCACTTGGAAAATAGAAATTGCTCATCGTTTGCTCTAAAATTTGGGTTACACCCTTTTCCCCCTAAATTTAACCCCCTGAACAAGAATATGAAGTCAGATTTTTGATATCATGCATAGATTTTAAGATATATGGAAATTACAATTCTGGACACTTTCGAGGTACATTTTCGGGCACTTTTCTGGGGACGTTTCAATATCTCCCCCTTGGGAATGTTTGTCCCCGAATTTCAAAGATATGTATATGAGATGCACAAACATGACAATTTCAGCCCACATAAAGATGTAACATGCACATAAACATCATTTCAAAAACTTCATCTTAAGCATAAAGTCATCATGAACTTGTCAATTTAAACATGAACATATGCAATGACATAGGGGTTGAACTTATGACTTGAGATCATAAAAAGGAATTAGATCAATACCTTAGGCTTGAGTGGAGTGGAAAAGGTAAGGATACCACTTTTGCATATCCACTATGGCCTCCCAAGTAGCACTCTGAACTTATTGATTCCTCCAAAGGACCTTAACAGAAGCCACCTCTTTAATTCAACCTCTTCACTTGCCTATCAAAAATATGAATTGGAACCTCTTCATATGTCAAATTATCCTCAACAACACCCAGAAGATCAAGATGCATAATGACATTCAGATCACCCACACATTTCTCCAACATGGATACATGGAACACGGGATGAACCACTTCCACCTCACTAGGCAACCTCAACTCATAAGCTACCTTGCTAACCCTCCTCATGACCTCATAAGGACCAATATATCTAGGGCTCAACTTACCCGTATTACCAAAATGGACTACACCCTTCATGGGTGAAACCTTTAGGTAGACCTAATCACTAACTTTGAATTCAAGGTCTCTTCTTTTCACATCATCATAGGATTTTTGATGACTTTGGGCCATCTTCAATGTTTCCCTAATCATCCGAACCTTCTCAATAGCCTTCATAATAAGATCTGGTCCCAACAAAGCTATCTCACCAACCTCAAACCATCCGATGGGGATCTACAACATCTCCCATAGAGAGCCTCAAAAGGAGCCATACCGATGCTAGAATGATAGCTATTGTTATAGGTAAAGTTGATCAACAGAATGTGATCATTCAAACTATTTAAGATCTAACATGTATTCTCTAAGCATATCCTTAAGATTTTGGTTGGTCCTCTCAGGTTGGCCATCCCTTTGAGGGTGGAAAACCGTAGAAAGTTTAACTCTAGTACCAAGGCCCCTTTGAAAGGACCTCCAAAAGTATGAAGTGAATTGTACCCCATGATCCGCTATGATGGAAAAAGAAACCCTATGCAATCTTACCAAGTCATGAGTGTAAAACCTTGTATAATCTTGGGCCTTAAATGTGGTCTTAATCGTTAGAAAGTGGGCAGATTTTGTCATCCTATTAACCACAACCCAAATAGAATCAAAACCCTTTATAGTCTTGGGCAACCCAACCACAAAATTTATATTTATATCTTCCCATTTCCAAGTAGGAACCTCAATGTCTTGGGTTAGGCCACCTAACCTTTGATGTTCAGCTTTGACTTGTTGATAAGTGTGACAACCGAAAATGAATTTGTCAACTGAGGTAGATAGAATAAGAAGAGTTATGGGCCCCATCAAGGAACCTTTCTATCAAAACTTCAACACACGATACACACAAGCTACCTTGGTACCTAAGGGCACCATCTCCCCCTTGGGATAAAACCTCCACTTTTCCCTCTTTCACTAAGGCCTTCAATTTTAACAAGGAGGGATCAAGATCTTACTTTGCCATGACCTCATCAACCAAAGAAGACTTAGAACCATCAACAACAACCATACCACTATTACCATTCTCTTCCAACCTAACTTTTAATCTAGCCAACCGATGCACCTCCCTAGCCATTTCCTTATCAGCACCATCAATATGTGCTAGGCTACCCATGGACACCCTATTTAAAGCATCCACTACCAGATTTGCCTTACCGGGATGATAATGCACAGTTATGTCATAGTCCTTAAGAAGTTCTAACCATCTCTTTTGCCTCAAGTTGAGATCCTTTTGAGTGAAGACATTTTAGAGGCTTCACTTGGAAAATAGTAACCATCTCTTTTGCCTCAAGTTGAGATCCTTTTGAGTGAAGACATTTTAGAGGCTCTTATGATCAGTGAATACATCAATATGCACCCCATACAAATGGTGATGCCAAATCATTAATGCAAATACAATGCTAGTCTCACAACCCAAGCCTAGGGCCTAGACGTGACACGGTGAAAGAGGAACTTGAAGGGACCCCATGCAAGCCTCTTAGTGCATCATTACATATCCTTGGTCGCGGAAACAATAAATCAAGCATCAAGAGATAAAGGAATGGGGAAACTTGGCAAAGGAAAAACACTTCCATCATAATCAAAAGACAAAAGTCAACTCATATAATAGATACATAACATGTCCAACAACCACCTCTACTAGATAGATAAGAGCGGGGGCCAAGATAAAGCAACCAGGCTCACCCTCATAGTCAAATAGAGCATAAAGAAGAGTGTATCAATGCATAATAAGAGAGAGAATAGACTAAGTGGAGGACTCACAAACTAGCTTGAGTAGCACCGAACTAGCCACGTGAAGGAGGATGATGAACTTAGGCTCCAGTTCCTACATGGAGATATCATGTAGAAAAGAGTATACGTCAATACGTTTGAATGTACTAAGTATGTAGGATACAATGCAACAATAGATAGCCATCATAATCAAAATGCATAATATTAAGCAATAGGTATAATAAAACCATTTGGTATGTATGATCAATGCTTAAGTAAGACATGTTTAATTAAATCATGCTCATATAGGATATCATATGTGTAGAAGAGACTAAGCTAGCTAGACTCCTCAAGAAACCACATCCGAGCATTTTATCAAACACTTAGAGGGTGTCTAATGCTAGTATAAAACCATGAAATATAGATATGAAATCATGAAAGATAATCTATTATAAAACCATCAATCAACACCTTGCAACACCCTCAAGACATATACATCAAAACCCCTTCTCAAATCTTACAATAGATCAAAGATTATAGCTCAAAACATTGCAAAACAATCACAATTTTACATAGCTTTAACATAACTTTAACAAAGATACATAGATTTATACATAACTTTAACAAAAATACATAGATACATAGCTATACAAAGATCCATTTGTAAATTAACTATACATAGCTTTAAAAAAGATACATAGATTTATACCCATTTGTAAATCAACTTTAAATCATGCAATTTAAGTAAAAGGAGGCTTGGATATCATGGGTGAAAGGAACCCATGAAAGAAACCCATAGGCCTTAGCTTAGAGATGAACTTGATATTGATTGGAGATGGAGACTTGACGCTTGAAGAAGAACCTTGAAGGAGAATCTTAGCTTGTGATGAGGGTTTGGGATTTGAGTTTGGAGAGTGAAAATATGACTAAGTGTTTGAGTGAGTTTTGGAAAATGTTTAGGATAATATGAGGGTGAAATTTGGCTAAAAATAGGTAAAAACACGTTCGGGAACACTTAGGGCCCAACACTTAGAAAATTATGGACGAACTAAAAAAAAGCAGTCACAAAAATATACTAATGCGCATCGCGAAAGCGGCATACTACTCTCTAGAAATTACACTTTTGAAAATCATAATTTCTAATCTTTCACTCTTAAATCAGAGATAGACCATTTTTCACCTAATTTTGACCCCCTGAACAAGAACATCAAGTCCAATTTTTGAAATAACGAACGAATTTATAGATATATGGAATTTAAAATTTTGGGCACCTTTTGGGGTCGTTTCAATATCCCTCCCTTGTGAACATTCGTCCCCGAATGTAAAAGAGGCATACAAGACAAGAATGATCATAATAAAATCAGCCCCAATAAGAATGCAACATCACATTTAAAACACCATTTTCAAAATTTCAACATACGTGTAAAATCATCATAACTTGCCAACCTAAACATGAATGTATATGAATGACATATGGCTGAAATATAAGACTTGAAGTCAGATAGGTGACTTAGAATTAGTACCATAGGCTTGAGTGGAGTGGAAAAGATAACGATACCACATTTGCATGTCTGCTTCGGCCTCCTAAGTAGCCCTTTCAATTTGTTGGTTCCTCCAAAGGGCCTTAATGGATGTCACCTCCTTGTTCGTCAATCTCTTTACTTGCCTATCTAGGATTTGTACTGGAACCTCTTCATAAGTCATGTTATCCTCAACAACATCCACAACATCAAGAGGCACAATAGCATTAGGGTCACTAACACATTTTCTCAACATAGGGACATGGAACACCGGATGAACCAAATTCATTTCACTAGGCAACTTACAACTCATAAGCTACCTTGCCAACCCTTTTTATCACTTCACTGAGATGTCAAGAAAATAACGAAACAAAGAGATTTTATAATGGATAAATTTTTATAAAAAAAATTTAAAGAGTAATTGGGATTAGTAGAACAACAGATACACAAGGTTTTTTTGTTATTTGGAGATTAAATCTGGATTTTCTTATGTGTGTCTGTTCTTTTTAGAGGTTTGGACGTCGATGGAATCTAGAGAATTTATGAGAATGAATTTAATTTTTTTTCTTCGGTAGGAAGCCTCTCTATTTATAACAAATAATAGAACAGTGTCACTTGTTCTGAATAGTTCGTGCATGACATCTTTTGAATAAGGAAATGTATATTCAGAAGGAACACATCCTTTCCAAACATTTTTGCGTGAAGTTTAAAATTTTGTTAAATTAATTAAATAATAATTATAAAGTAATTTAATTAGTATATCATTTATGAATTAATCATTTGTAATATCAGAACAAATCTATTAGAATTGATTAAATAAATTTTATCTAAAAGAATCTATCAATCATTCACATAATTTGTCGATAATTGAAAGCATGTGTGAACCCTCGGATCTGCCCTATATATGCTATTGACTATTTCAAACTTTTTTCTCGAGATATGTCATCATAATATTTTTTTTCTATATTCTATTCTATGAAGTGTTCTGATCATTTTGATCAATTTACCTTTAGATTATCATTATTTATTTCTTTTACAAAACATACTTTTTAAATTATTTTTTATCTTTAATAATTAGATATTTAGAAAAGTTCATGTCTTAAATGCAATGAGTTTGTTTAGAAGTGCAAAAATAATTAGTTTTAAATAATGGTATGTATGAAAAAAAAAGACTTCTAATTGAATTTTACAAACATAGAAATGAAATCAAGATACAAAAATACTTTTAAAAGTGCAATCAACCTTTTGAAGGAAATTGAATCAATGAAAAAATGATAATGTTATTTGAAGAACATATTAAAAAAATTTCTCAAAGATTACTATTTCAGCTTTTATGAAACAATTTAGACTATGAAATATAAGCAAAAAAAGGCTTATTTACTAACGTTTCTGTGTGAATTTTATAGATAATAACTCAGAAGGTCAGGATATTTACATTAACCAAATATGTGTATGTCATGAGTTTTGTTGAGAGCATTAAACTAAACATTTTTTTCTATGGCACCACCCCACCCCTACCCTAAACCCCTATAAATCTTTTTCTCCCATTTCAAAACCCTCATAGTTGTCAAATGTCTCACCAGACCTCCAAAGAAAAAAAATTAAATTCATTCTCTTAGATTCTCTAGATTCTATCGACATCCAAACGTCTACAAAGAAAAGACACACACAAAAAAAAATCTCGATTTAGTCTCCAAATAACAAAAAACCTATGTATCTTTTTTTCTACTAATTTCGACCACTCTTTAATTTTTTTTAATAAAATTTTGTGTATCAGAAAGTCTCTTTGTTTCATTGTTTTCATGACATCTCAATGGAAAAGATCATTCCACAGAATCAGAAAAATTCATCAGATAATGAGACTCTTAAATCTGAAGAAGTTGAGAGAAATAATGTTGATTTTTCTTTGGTAAAAATGAACTTTAAAGAGGAAGAAGAAAAAGAAGAGGAAGAGGAAGAAAAAAATTTTGAAGAAGGAGAAAATGAAGAGGAAGAGGAAGAAAAGAATTTAGGTTTGGATGAATGGTCACCCATTAGGGTTGAATCTGATTTGTTGATGACTTGCGTTGATTCTGGTTCAATGGTTGCTTCCTCTGGTCGAAGAGAAATTTCATCTTCAGATTGGCCTGAGTGGTCTTCTTAAAGAATTTTGAAGAAAAAGAAGAGGAAGAGGAAGAAAAGAATTTACGTTTAGATGAATGGTCACCCATTAGGGTTGGATCTAATTTGTTGATGACTTATGTTGATTCTAGTTTAATGGATTGTATTGCTTCCTCTGGTCGAAGTGAAATTTTATCTTCAAATTGGACCAAGTGGTCTTCTTTGA
>DF358689.1:9522-25020 GCA_000787875.1 Solanum virginianum
AGATCAGAGCACTAGATTTATAAATGGTCCTCAGAAATCCAACACACCATGTCGAGTAGTGTCGTATTCATGGTTGTGAAGTGCACCACAACTCTAAATAAGAGGCTATCAGGCATTTTAGGAAATGAATTACTTTTTCATGACCCATGTCATTTAGTAGAGCTAAATCCTCTAAGATTTATTTCTTATTCCTATCAATTACATTTCAGAATATGTCTCAAGCTCATAATAATGGTGGAAAAGATAGAGATTTACAATGCTCTATGGCTATTGGCAAAGTTGTAACTGCTCAACTAAACTAACAGGAATGTACCCTCGGGACTCAAAATGATAAGAGATGGGAGAAAAAGGCTAATAGGGCCCAATTTGATGTTGATTCTCCTTCTACTAATCTATCAGTGCCCTAGCAAAAAAAAAAGAAAAGTTCCTTTGTGACATTTGTCAAGGGTATAGCAAGAAGCATTCAGAGAAGTGTTTGGCTGGCAGCAAGGGTTGTTGCAATTATGGTTATTGGGCATAAGATGAGAGATTCATCTATGGCCTCTGAGGAAGGGAGAAGAAGGGCTCAATTTGAAGGTAGACTCCCACATGCTAAGCTCGATAGTAATGATGCACCAAATCTTCTTAGGTGCCCAAAATATGGACAGAATCATGTTGGCACATATTTAAGAAGTACGGGTGCATGCTTTTTGTATGGTAAGATGGGCCATAAGATTGCTGATTGTCCATATGCTCAAAAGAAAGGTAAAGGTGATCGTCCTCAAGGAGACGATGCTCGTGGAACCCAAAAGGCACAAGGTGGTGCCAAGGGTGGTGGTGCTACTTTTCCTAAGTATCAAAGATTTGGGAGGAACCATGGTGGCTTTTGCTGGAAAGGACTGGGTGGTTGTTTTGGTTATGGAAAAGTAGGGCACTGAATCTCTGAGTATCCTTGTGTTGCAACAAGAGGTGAGGAAGGGTGTCCTCATGGTCAAGTGGTTCCAAGAGGGAAAGTGCAAGAAGGGGCCCAAACAGTAAGATAAGGTTTATGTGGAAATCAATTCTATAATCTTAAGAGAGGCAAGAGGTGGATAAGGCCCTCAATGTTTTCACCAGTACATTAAGGGTTTTATGATTATGATGTGTATGTTTATTTTGATCCAGGTGACATTTACTCTTTCATTATGCTATTTGTTGCTAATAAGCTTTATGTGTGTCTTGAATTGTTGTGTGAACCCTTTGAGGTATCTTCCCCTGTTGGTGAGTCCATTATTGCTAGAAGAGTCTATAGAGGTTGTCTCGTCTCTATATTTCATAAAATCTTACCTTGTGATTTCGTTGAACTTGATATGATAGAATTTTATATCATTCTTGGGATGGATTAATTATGTGCATACCATTCTTTTATTAATTGTACAACTCACGAAGTTAAGTTTTAATTTTGTAATGAGCCATTCTTGAGTGTGTAGGTCATAATTGGGTGGATAAGGGTAGGTTCATTTCTTGTCTTAAAGCTCGAAAGTTGATTTCTAAGGGTTGTATATATCATCTTGTAAGGGTTAGGGGTGTTGAGTCAAGAGTCCCTCTTATTGAGTCGATTTCGGTAGTCGATGAGTTTAGTGATATCTTTCTAAATGGAAACCCCCATATTCCTCCCCATGGGGAAAGAGATTTTGGTATAGACCTTCTCCTCGATACATAAACCATTTCCATTCTCCTTTACCATATGGCCTTGGTGGAGTTAAAGGAGTTGAAGGACCGATTGAAGGATTTATTGGAAACAGGTTTTATAACGCCTAGCAAGTCACCATTGGGTGCACTGCTGTTGTTTGTAAGTAAGAAAGATGTTTTTTTTGGACTAGATATGGTGTTGTCATTTAGCCTAACTAATGCATTGATGATATTTATGGATCTCATGAATAGTGTCTTTAATCCTTATCTTGGCATGTTTGTTGTGGTATCATAGGTGATATTTTGATTTACTCCTAGAGTGAGGAGAGCACGTGAAACTTTTGAGGGTAGCATTGTTAACCTTGAAGAAAGGAAGTTTGTTTGCAAAGTTTGACAAGCGTGAGTTTGGTCAAAATAGAAGTTATAAGAAATTAATTTAGACCCTAACCCCACTGTGTTAGAATTGAAGGCCTTGGTGAAGGATGTCAAGGTGGACGTTTTCTCCCAAGAGAGAGATGGTATCCTTAGGTATCAAGGTAGGTTGTGTATTTCTGATGTTGATTGGGTTGAGGTAGTTGATCTTGAAAGAGGTACATAATTAATCCTATTCTATTCATCCCAGTTTTACAAGGATGTATAGAGGTTTTAGAAAGGTATCTTGGTGAGGTTGATAAGATGTCTTTAATTGGATCAGAATTGATTATGGATGCCATGGAGAAAGTGAGGCTTATAAGTGCCACGACCCAAGACTAGGGCCTAGATGTGACCAGCCAATGGGGAACACATAGGAACCCCAAACAAGCCTCATAGCATAACATTAAACATCCTTGGTTACGGAACCAATTAAATGACATTTGAAGAATGGAAATAAGGGCAAAAAAGGGCTAAGGGAGAACTTGTCATAACATAGAGTCAAGAGATAATAGAATCAACTTGTAACACCCCACACATTACATGTATTAGTCCTATGCATGGGAAACATGACATAGCTTTTCAAATCAGCGCTAACTTTTAAAAGTACTTGAATCTCATGTTAGAGGGCAATATGTGTGTCTAACGCCGAAGAGGGTCGAGTGTAAATAAGTTTTAAGTCAAATTGTTCACCCTTATATTCAAAAGTATGCGATAAAGTAAAGGGAATCTTAATACATAGTGTGAGAGAATAGTCCTTATCCCTGGAATGGAGGACTTACCAAAGGCTAACTTGAATAATCCATCTCGCCACAAGAAGAATTAATAGGAGCTCCGGTCCCTACAAGGTGATATCATGTAGGCAAGAGTATGCATTAGTACATTTGAATGTACTAAGTATGTGGAATGCAATGCAACAAGGGATAGGCATCATAATCCAAGATGCAAAACGATAGACAATAGGCATATTATAGAAAGATGGCATGTATGATCAATGCATAAGTAAATCATGTTTAATTATATCATGCTCATATAGAATATCAAATGTGAAGAATGAGACCAAGCAAGCTATCTAAGGTATAAACCCCTTGGTGGTTGATGGTGGTCGCACCCCGCCATCCATGGTGATGAAGTATATTCCCCTCACATGGTTGATGGTGGTCGTACCCCACCATTTATAGTGATGAGGTATAAACCCCTCGCATGGTTAATGATGGTCACACCCCAAACATCTATGGTGACGAACTATAAACCCCTCACATGGTTACCCGAGCTCTTTTCTCCCTCGGATCGGGCATGCTCTATGCAACACTTTATATAGGATTCACCATACGCTCTAACGCAATATCTCATGTAGAAATAAACATATACATAAGCTCATTTCATCATCATAACATCATGCATATCATATCTCATGCTTTGGACCTTCGATTCCTCAAGAAACCATAACCAAACATTTTATCAAACACCTTGGGGGTGTGTAATGGGGGTAAAAGAGCATGAAATTTAGAGATGAAATCATGCAAGAAAATTAGTGGTAAAACCTTTAATCAACACCTTGCAATAACCCCAAGATATTCATATCAAAACTCCTTATTAATTCCAACATTAGATCCAAGATTTGAAGATCAAAACACGCTTAAACAACCACACTTTAATGTATTAAAATCATTGTGCAGTACATTTCTCAATATTCAAGACCCATATGTAAAATCAACTTTAAATCATGCATTATTAACTAAAAGAGGGCTTAGACACCATGGGTAGCTTTTGTGAAGTTCTTGAAGAAGACTTTAATGGAGATTTGAAGCTTGGGTGAGATCCTTGAAGAAATCCTTATGATCGGTCTTGAGTTTGGGACTTGAATTTAAGGTGAAATATAAGTCTTAAGTGTTTAAGAGGATATTGGGGAATGTTGAGGATGATATGAGGGTGAAATAAGGTTAAGCATAGGTAAAAATACCTATGGGAACCCTTGGACCAAGACTTGAAAGTCTTTGACCTAAATAAAAACACAGGGCCAAAATAACATAGGTTTGCGTCGTCGATACTCACTGGAAATCTTCATTTTCTATACAAACAAGTTTTATGAAAATGGGCATAAATCCTTCATCCGAACTCAGAATAAGGTGAATGGAAGTATGTTAGAAAGCTAATTCAAAGGGATTTCAGTTGAAAGTTAATGGGCCATCCATTTCTTTGTGTGCTAAGAGATATGCCCCTCCAAATTTGACCTTCCAAAAGAGCCGTATTTTGCGATTTTTGGATTTTGATACAGTTGCTCTAAAATTCAGGTTAGACCCATTTCTTACTCCATTTGACCCCCTAAACAAGAATATGAAGTCAAAATTTTAAAATAATAAATGAATTTTTAGATATATGGAAAACAAGATTCTGTGCACTTTAGAGGCACATTTTCTGGCACTTTTTGGGGTCGTTTCAATAAGGGGAAAGTTTGAGAATGGATCAAAGTAGGCAAATGTACTAAGCCAATGAGAGAAGAAGATATCTTGAGCTTTGATGTTGATGATTAAGTGTATTTGAAGGTCTCACACAGAAGGGTGTGGTCCATTTTTGAAAGAAAAAAAAGTTGAGCCCAAGGTTTGTAGAGTCTTATAGAATTGTGAGAAGAATTGGTAAGGTTGTCTATGAATTTGAGTTGCCCATAGAAATGAGTATGGTTCATCTGGTCTTCCATGTATCTATGTTGAGGATGTGTGTAGCTGATCCAAGTTCTACAATGCCCTTGGATGTTGTGAATGTTGTGAAAGATAACTTGACAAATGAGGAAGTCCCAGTGGAAATATTAGATAGGAAAGTAAAGAGGTTGAGAAACAAAGATATGACATCCGTCCAAGTCCTTTGGAGGAATCAACAAGTCAAAAGTGTCATTTGGAAAGCCGAAGCGGATATGAAAAATTGATATCCATACCTTTTCTACTCTATTGAAGCCTAAGGTAACAAATTAAATCCTAACTATGATGCCAAGTCTTGAATTTTAGCCCTTATGTAATTTTTATATGCATACATATTCATATAACAAGTTTTAGTGATTTTTGAGCTATAGGTTTGAAACTTACAAGAATGATGTTTAAGTGCATTGATTGCATTCACGTTGGGCCAAAAGTTTTCCAATCACTCTTCTTATATATTATTCCTTTACATTCGAGGATGAATGTCCCAAGGGGGAGATATTGTAACATATCTCATGTGCCTCAAAAAAATTTTCCTATAGTGTATTTCTTGTAAATCTTAAAATCCATGCATGATTTCGCAAATTGATTTTTGATTTTTAGATGACCTGTAGCAAAATGTAATTTTTTTGGTGGTTTAGGGCTTAACCAGAAAAGTATGTGACTAGTCTGCATCGCAAACTTGTCGCCCACTACTGGAAAAAAGGCCTAAACCTATTCCTGGGCCAAAACAAGGAAAAAATTCAATTTCATGCGAAATTATACTACTTCATAACAAGTCTGCGCCGCGGACTTATCACGCTTTAGTTCAAAAAGATCTTTAATTTCTCATTTTTACTTAATGGCAATTTGGTAATAACCCAATGCTATATATATGAGAATACCTTACTCTTCAGCCATTTTGAAGCCCAAGAACACTCAAAAACCCTCCTAAAAGTACTCTTAATTCATCACAATTCCCTCATCTAAATTCAAGATATCTCAAGAACTCGCTTTGGATTACAAGAACGCAATTGAAGTCTCAAGTGTTCTTGAAGCTTTTCTTCAAGAAATCTCAAGTTAAAGGTATGTTGGCTTCATTCATAGGGATTCTTCTATCCATGAAGTCAATCCTTCACTCTTTATCCAATTTCATGATATTAAGGTTGAATACCTTATAGGTAATTCTTATTATGCATTGTACACATGATTTAAATTTTAAAACTTCACATAATTAATTATTATACTTAAATACCATTGGGGTTTGATATTGTGATGGATTTCATGATATTAATGTTATGCACTCTTTGATGCTAAGAAAAGCTATAAAACAATTTGTGGATTTTAGCTAGATTTCAAAATACCCAAAATGAAGGTTTTACTTCTATGTTGGTGGGTTGATTTGAATGACATTAAAAAATGAATTTATTTTACTACTCTCATGTTCTATACTCATGAATTTCATGATTTTAAGATTATATGTATATCACCCACCATGTTCTGACTAAAGTATTTGACTACATCCTATGTTGATGAAAGTCTTATTGTAAGATATGTGAATTATAAATGTTGTATATGTTGAAGGGATATTATGCATGCTATGAGCTCATGAGAATGTTTTTGATGCTATAAATAATATGGAGCCATTTTCTTTGTCATTATGATGTAATGGTTTGATGAGCTACTCTTGAGATACTACCATTAATTATGACACTTTGTATAATATGGATTTATATACAAACTGAGTGTTCCTTAGAAATATTGACCTGGTATCCAGAGGACCTTGGTTGGTAGCCATTGTCCCTTAACTATGTTCCACCATAGGAAATTTTGTAAATCCTATCGAAAAGATTGTATTGTAAGGTAAGGATATCTCTTAACTCCTACTGAAAAGATTGTATCATAAGGTAATCTTAACTCCTACTGAAAAGATTATATCATAAGGTAAGAAAATCTTATATTACCTCTAAAAAGGCCATAATGTAAGGTAGTGATATTTGTTACACTCTCTAAAAAGGGTTTATCATAAGGTAAGTGGATGGTCTACCATGGAAAAGTAGACCACTCCTTTATTTGGTGTGGAGTGGACACTAGGATTCCAAGTAGTAGCTCACTTGATCTTATTAGTCAGTTATGGTCCTTTCCCATCTATGTATGATATGTTTTGTGATTTCGAAATACTCATGCATGTTTTAACTAAGGCATTGATCATTTATTTCATATTGAGATTATATCTTTTGGCTATGGTTGTACATATTATTTAATTATGGCTTATATCCTTTGTTGCATTGCACCCTGCATACTTAGTGCATTCCAAGTACTAATGCATACTTCTTTTGCCTACATGATCTAATCATGTAGGCTCTGGAGCTCCTATACATCCTCTTCCTCCACGTGGATAACCCAATTGTTTCAATATTGCTATTAGTAAGATAATATGCACTTTACTTTCATGCTCTTGTCAAGAATTGTTTATTTTTGGATATTTATCTTTTGAGGGTGAGCCCAGGAGATGTCTTGACCCCCTTTCCATTCCTATTAGAGGTATTTTTGGATATGGATATGGATTTTGAGGTAGACTCCTATTATGTTTATGTCATTATGAAAGACATCCCTTGGTCCTTATCCCCTTTTACGTTGATATTTATTGATGATGTGATGGAAGTCCCAAGTCCCCTATTGTCCCCATAGTGTGAATCATACTTACCCATCCCTTAAGCCATATTTCTATGTGATTCGTGCAAATACTCTTCCCTATAACATCACCATGGTGTGAGTCCAAAGTTCCACTTCCCTTAGAATTATTTGTTACTTGCTTGTTGTTTAATTATGCTTTCCCAACCAAGGATGTGCAAATGATATGCTAAAAAGGCTTATTTGGGTTGCTTCTGGGTTCCCCACTCGCCATGTGATATCTAGTCCATAGGCTTGGGTCATGACTATAGGCAATCACCTTACCATGTTGCATCACTAAACAATGCAAACCAATCCTTAAGGCATCATAATAAATAACAAGTACATCATTTCACTTCGGCAAGGTCAAATTTGGAGCCGAAGTCAACCAATCCTTTATGGTTTAAAAACTCTTCTTGCACTTAGCTATCCACATGAACTTCACTTTCTTTTGAGTCAACTTAGCTAATGGAGACAAAATGGAGAAGAATCCTTCAACAAACCTCGTATAATACTCGGCTAGCCCCATAAAACTCCTAATGTTTGCAGGAGTCGATGGCCTTGGAAAATTTCTTACTACCTACGTCTTCTTAGGATAAACTTTGATCCCATCACCTGAGACCACATGTCCAAAGGAAAGTGACTTCTTTCAACCAAAACTTTCACTTATCGAATTCAGTAAATAGTCTCCCTTCTCTCAATATTTGCAAAACCACCCTTAATTGCTGTATGTGTTCTCCCTTACTTTGAGAATAGATTAGAATATTATGAATGAACACCATAATGAACATATCAATGCTGGGATTGAACACCCAATTCATAAGATCCATGAAAAATGCTGGTGCATTAGTTAGGTCGAAAGACATCACCACAAATTCAAATTGCTTATACCTTTTTCAAAATATCATCTTGGGAATGTCACCCTCCCTCACTCTCAATTGGTGATAGCAAGACTTCAAATCAATCTAAGAAAACTGTTTGGATCCTTGAAATTAGTCAAAAAATCCATTTGTCCTTAGTAGTGGATATTTGTTCTTAATGGTGACCTTCTTGAGTTGTTGATAATCTATACACATTTGAAGTGACCCATCGTTCTTCCTCACAAATAATATGTAACGACTCTAAGTTAGGAGCCTTGAGTGCAGGAAAGTTGGCCTA
Organism: Solanum virginianum; assembly: GCA_000787875.1. Classification (NCBI taxonomy): domain Eukaryota; kingdom Viridiplantae; phylum Streptophyta; class Magnoliopsida; order Solanales; family Solanaceae; genus Solanum; species Solanum virginianum. The sequence goes on from DF358689.1 coordinate 18,087, forward strand.
AAAATGACCTTCAAACTAGTTTCGCTGGTGACTTATGGCCCGTAAGTGGACATGTGACCCGTAAATATCACGACCCAATCCTATGGGCCATGACTATTGCCAGGATTGGACATCCAAACACAACCACCAAATCTGAATGGCAAACAGATGACATATATTCTAAAAAATATTCGGTAGAGTTTCCTTTGTTTTACAGACTATCCCAAAATAACCCTGCATATCAGAAGGTACCAACAGAGGGCATACAGAGCCAACAAACACAACAACAAATATATTTATGCGGGCTGACAAGGCCTCCATAGCGGGTGATGCCGCCCAACAAACACATCATATGAGTCAAATCGAACAGACTGGGCACAACACACACACATATATCCACAGACCTCTAAACAAACTGACAGAATCATAGGATGTAAGGTAGTGATATTTGTTACACTCTCTAAAAAGGGTTTATCATAAGGTAAGTGGATGGTCTACCATGGAAAAGTAGACCACTCCTTTATTTGGTGTGGAGTGGACACTAGGATTATACATATAATGCAATGAACGAAAATATATACCAAAAGTGGGCTCTGAAGTAGGGGGAACACTCAAAATAGTAGAAGCGTGTCCTAAACTGGTGGGTCACCAAACTGTATGTCAGTACCTGCGGACATGAAACGCAGCCCCCGACAAAGGGGGTCAATACAAAATACGTACTGAATATGTAAAGCAGAATGTAAGAATATAAATCTGAGTAATAATCGAAACAAAAGTATAGAAGGCAAATGCATATCCAATAGTATTAAATGTTTACTTTCAAAATACAAAACATGCCTAGCGCACAGGAACTATGGTCGCCCGCCCGTCAATGGCGCCATAACACAATATAACACCAGAAAGTTGCAAATCTCCGATTCTCCATCACATATCACAAAATGGCATGATGCCAAACATAGCAGAAAGCCCAATCACAGCATAACACCAAATAAAAGCAAAACCCGACCCTTGGACGAAGCTCGAAACCGCATCACAGCATAACACCGAAGTACATCATAATGCGCACGACAACCAACTGGCCCAGGAATCGACGAATGATATCATGGTAGGCACAAGCGGAGTAGTGATTAATCATATGCATAAAATCATTGTCATAATTCTAAAAGATACGTAAAGTAGTCATATTTAAAATCGGAATAACAATTATTACATATTATTTCAAAAGTCACCGAAATCACATAAAAGGTATCGCGGGAGGCACGGACGGTGGAGATTCGAAATGGCCAAACTTACATAGAACATACTTATCCTAGATCATACAAACTCCTACGAGGAATTTCAAAGCAATCTGAGCCTTTCTGTAAAAGTTAAGAACGTTTGTAGTTTTAAAATCATTAACGAACAACTTCTTTCAAAACTAATCAAATTTCACATATCCTTAGCAATTTATGAATTCTAGAGACATAAGAATCAATGTTATGACATATTAAAATAAGAATACCAAGAAACAAATACGGATCCTACACATGCTCGGATTGCGAGAATATAAGAGTCAATGTTATGACATATTAACACAAGAAATCCAAGAAACAAATACAGACCATACACATACTCGGATTACGAGAATAAAATTTCCTCGAGGATCGTATCATAGCCTACTTTAACTAACACATGCCTAAAAGGAAAGGTTGCTTTACATACCTCAAAAGCTCCCCAATACAATCCAAATGCAAGCCAAACCCAACTTATACTTCGGACTGCCCAAGGTCTACAAACAAGTCATAAGAATGCCAAACAATTAGCTAAAGACTTTTTGGGCATTAAATTCCAATTTTGCCCCTAATCCTACAAAAAATTGGGCAGCATTTCCCCTAAAAATAGGCCACCCCGAGAATTCAACTCAGTCCAATCAATCAACAACAACAACAACAACAGCAATCTAGCAACATCAAAAATCAATTCGAAAGGAAATACACAATAGTAGCTCTCTTTATCATCATTTAACAATATTCATAAATCCGATTAGCACACCAACATATACATATGGATGATTTCCAAATCACACATACTAGGTCAGGCCAATAGCTAGACCACCTCTCTATTCATAAATTCGGTTAGCACACCAACATATACATATGGATGATTTCCAATCATTCCTTCACCCTACAATGATCATAATATACTAACTAGGCATCAATGCATAGTTCCACCACAATACAACACAACACAACATACATAGACCCATTCGGCCCAACACCCTCACACACCCAACTCACTTCCAACATTCTATATTTCATGATTTTCCTCTATTTTAACATACTAAAATATACTTACAACCTTTATAACACACAAACCAATAGTAAATTTTACCTTTTCTCTTCAATTCCGCAAATGGGCTAGGGTTTCCAAAGGTGAGAAAATAGATAATTAATTGCTCCAACAACACTTCCATGCTACTTAGGGACCTCAAAATAGGGGGTTTGCATCAACAAATAATTTTCAGAAAAATTAAAAAATATTTTCCCCATTTGCTTGTTCTTGGCCGAACCCTTAGAGGGTTTTTTCCCAACTTGCTTCTTGGTTGGATGAAATATGAAAATGAGGGGATCATCTTATATATATAGAGAAAGACTTAATTTGGTGTCCATGGCCCACCTATGTGTTGTTCTAATAAAATACTAACACAAACTTATGTAGGCCCCACTTAATTAACTCATGATCTCAAACTTTCAAAAATTCAACTTTTGGTCCCAAACTTTTCATAACTGATCCAATGAAGGGCATACAGGTTCTAACATCCCCCCTTAGAACATTCATCCTCGAATGTTAAACCACCCTTACGAGTTATACAAACAATTTAGGGGAGTTTCTTTTTCAATTATCACAATAATACATTCATAGTTCAACAACTTATTTATCAGGCAACAAAGTCAAGCGAAGAATCGAATTACTTGAAGGCACTGAAAAACAAGTGAGAATACTTCTTCTTCATCTGCTCTTCTGCTTTGCAGGTCATTTCCTCTCGGTTATTGTCTCGCCACAGCACTTTAACAGAAACTACATCTTTATTTCATAACCTTCTCACCTGACAATCCAATATGCCTATGGGCTGCTGTTCATAAGATAATTCTTCTGTGACCTAGATCTCATCTATAGGGAAGATTCTGGAAGGGTCGCCAATACACTTACGAAGCATAGAAACATAGAATACTGGGTGTACCGCTTCGAACTCAGCTGGCAGATCTAACTCATAGGCAACCTTGCCTATTCTACGAATTATTTGATATGGCCCAATATATCTCGGACAGAGCTTTCCCTTCTTATCGAACCTCATAACGCCTTTCATAGGTTATACTTTAAGGAATACCCAATCACCACTCTGAAACTCTAAATGTCAATGATGATTATTTGCATATGATTTTTGCCAACTCTGAGCCGCTATCAACCACTCCCGAATGAGTTTCACCTTATCCACCGCCTGCTAAATTACGTCTGGGCCAATCAACTCGGTCTCTCCAGCAACAAACCAACCAATCGGTGACCTATACTTCCTTCCTTACAATGCCTCATACGGTGCTATCTAAATACTGGAGTGGTAGCTGTTATTATAAGCAAATTTAATAAGCGGCAAATGATCATCCCAGCTATCTTTGAAATCATTAACACAAGCTCACAACATATCTTCTAATGTTTGAATAGTGTGCTAGGCCTGTCCGTCAAACTGGGGATGAAATGCTGTACTGAGACTCACCTGAGTCCCCAAGCCTGCCTGAAATGAGCTCCAGAAATTTACAGTGAACTAGGCACCATTTTCAGAAATAATACAAATGGGAACACCATGAATTCGCACAATATCCCTGGTATAAAGTCTAGCATAATCCTCAGCTGAGTAGGTAGTTCGAATCGAAAGAAAATGGGCTGATTTCATCAGCCGATCAATAATAACCCATATGGAATCACACCTCCATGGAGTGCGAGGTTAACTTGTAATAAAATCCATATTAATGATCTCCCACTTCCACATAGGTATTCCCATCTCCTACAATAGCCTACCGGGCTTCTGGTGCTCAATTTTAACCTGCTGAAAATTCGGACACTGAGCGACGAACTCTGCTATGTCTCTTTCAATACCATCCCACCAATAAAAACATTTGAGAACATGGTACATCTTTGTCAACCCTGGGTGGATGGAATAGCGGGCACAATATGCCTCATCCATGATCTGTCGCTGCAAACCTGTAACATCAGGTACACATAACCTGCCCCTGAATAATAATGTTCCATCGGAGGTAAGTTCAAACGAGGTATTTCCCTTTTTAAGGGTTATATCTTTGTATTGAGCCAGAATACGATCCTCATACTGACGCTGCTTAATCTCTTCTGAAATGGAAGATTCAACCATACATCGAACAAAAACCCAAATACCTCCAGAATCAGCCAAACGAACTCCAAGACTAGCCAGCTGATGAATATCGTGAACCATCTCTCTCCTCTCTAAAAGCGTGTCAGCTAAACTACCCACGAACTTGCAGCTAAGTACATCTGCCACAACATTAGCTTTCCCAGGATAGTAGAGAATATCAAAATCATAATCCTTCAACAACTCTAACCACCTCCACTACCACAAGTTCAACTCCTTCTGATTAAAGATGTACCGGAGGCTCTTATGATCAGTATAAATATCAATGTGAACCCCATATAAATAATGTCTCCACATCTTCAAAGCATAAATCACCGCGGCTAGCTCCAAATCATGAATAGGATAATTCTTTTCATGTTTCCTAAGCTGCCGAGAAGCATAAGCTATCACCCTGCCAGGCTACATCAACACACACCCAAAACCAATACCAGAAACATCACAATAAATCACATACCCATCTGGACCCTCGGGAAGAGTCAGAACTAGAGCCATAGTCAAATTCTCTTTCAGCAACCGGAAACTACACTAACAAATATGAGTTACCACTTGTCAAAGACGCTAAAATAGAAGAAAATTTCTCCATAAATATCCGATAATAACCAACCAACCCCAAGAAGCTACGCAACTTCTATCGGTGTCATAGACCTAGGCCAATTCTTTACCGCCTCAATCTTCTAGGAATCCACTCGAACGTTGTCGTCTCTTATAATATGCCCCAGAAATGCCACTGAAGATAACCAGAATTCACATTTAAAAAATTTGGCATATAATTTTTGTTGCCGAAGTGTGCCAAGCATTATCTTCAGATGATTCGCACGCTCCTCTTCTGACCAAGAATAGACTAGAATGTTATCAATAAATACACTCATGCACATATCCATGAACGGCCTGAATGCCGACATAATTCTGAATCCATAATGCCAATACCGGGTCCTGAACACTGTCTTGGGAATATCCTCCTCCTGTACTCACACCTGGTGGTAACCCGACATCAGGTCTATCTTTGAGAAACATTTAGCTCCCTGCAACTGGTCAAACAAATCATCAATCTTGAGGACGAGGTATTTATTCTTTATCGTTACCTTATTCAGCTGTCGATAATCAATGCACATCCACAACGATTCATCTTTCTTCCTCACAAATAATATCGAAGCTCTCCAGAGTGATGTACTAGGTCAAATAAACCCTTCTCTAATAAATCTCTCAGCTATTCTCTCAATTCCTTTAATTCTGCTGGTGCCATTTTGTACGGAGGAATAGAGATAGGCTGAGTGTCTAGCGACAGATCTATAGCAAACTCTATCTCTCGCTCAGGAGAAAGGCCTGGAAGCTCATCTGAAAATACATCTAGAACTCATTAACAACTGGAATTGACTGAATAGTCGATGCTTCTGCCTCTAAATCATGTACACAGACCAGATGATAAAAGTAACCTCTTCTGATCATTTTTCTTGCCTTGAGATATGAAATAAATTTACCCCTCAGCGATGCGGTATTACCTGCCCACTCAATAACGAGTTCCCTTGGAAATTGGAAATGGACTACCTTCTTTTGACAATCAACCTCAGCATAACAATAAGCTAGCCAATCCATACCCATAATCACATCGAACTCAGTCATATCTAACTCTACCAGATCGGCCATCGTGCAGTGGCCACAAATAAATACCGAACAATCTTTATAAGCTCGACTAGTCAATAATAGAATCCCCTACTGGTGTAGCTACCTTGAAAGGCTCTATCAGCTCAGACTCTATCCCAATTTTATTAGCAACCAAGGGAGAGATATACGATAATGTAAAACTAGGATCAATCAGTGCATACACATCTCGAGGAAAAACCAATAATATACCTATGATGACATTTGCCGATGCCTCCTGGTCCCGCCGGCTGGCCAATGCATAAGTGAGGTTGAAAGCACTGTTAGACTCTGGAACTCCACCACGACCCTTACCTCGTCCTGCTGATGCTGGTATACCTCGCCTCGCAGGGCATATGGCTATCGACGATGAAGATGAACCATCAGCTAACCCGATAGACCAAGCTGAACCGCTTGTACCCTCTCTAATCGAACAGTCTCTGCTCTGGTGGCCCTGACAGCCACATGTAAAGCTAGCACTGGTAGCGTGAAAACACTCCTCGTTATGCCATCTCCTATAATAGGAACATGAAGGTCTTGGTGGTCTCATCTGACTGCTGAAGCCTCTGTCTAGCTGTGAACCTGAAACCCTAGAATTCGGGCCTGCCCCTAAATAACCTGCACCATCTGGTCTCCTGCTGATGAACTGCGGGGGTGTACCCTATACCGACTGGGGAGGATGTCTGTCCTGCTGCTGCTAAGGCTGCCTGCCTCAAAAATCCCCTGAATACCCAGATGATCCGACCCTTTTGAGCTTACCCCTGTCATCACTCTATTAGGCTGGCGACCCCTGCATTGGTCCTCCATACCCTGGGTGTGAGTCTGGATATGGGCGATATCCATACCGATCTGGGCTGCCATCACCAAGCAACTGTCAACATAATACTGGTCCAGCCC
>DF358689.1:36680-68329 GCA_000787875.1 Solanum virginianum
GATACTTGCATAGTGAGTCTCCTAATGCCTAAGTGGATCCACTAAACCTTATGTGAACTAGGTACTCACCTCTAGTTCCTAGCCTGGGTACTCGCCTCAAGCTCGGACTCGGGTACTCGCCTTAAGCCCTCATATTTCGGGTACTCGCCTCTTAGAGATTTGGGGACTCGCCTCTAATCCCTTTACCTATGGTGGCACGTAGTTTTAGGACTTGAGTACTCACCTCTAGTGCACTCGGTGCTAAGTCTAATCCCATAAAATATATAAGCTAATCATACTTTAATAACTTGCAATAAATATAGAGACATGACATGAGTAACTCTAAAAATCATTAACATTAAATGGTAAGCCTAACTTTAAAAATAGGAATGGGTCATCATCAATATTACCCTTCCATTAATGATCAACATCAAAGGCTCACAAGAGGTATAATCTTTGAGAAAAGGGGCTTAATCTAGCCCTACAACATCATCAATATTTTCATGACTTAAACACATCTTTAGAAAACCCAAAATCATTCGAAACCATTTGAATCATAAATCAACAAATAGATCATGAAAACTTTAAAAATCTTAAAAAGGCATTTTATCAAACACTTGGCAAGTGTGCAATGCTAGTCCAAAATTATACAATTCAAGAGTGAAATCATACAAGAAAAATCAATGTAAAACTACCCACCAATACATAGTAATACCCGAATGCAATATAAATCAAAATCCTTCATCAAATCTCAAGATAAATCATAAATTCATAGCTCAAAACATGCTTTAAAGGTCATTTTATGAAATCCCAATATAGTTCATAGTCAAATTCATAATAAGTAAGACCCATAAGTAAATCAACTTAGAAATACATAATTTATGTAAAAATGGAGCTTGGGCACCATGGGTAAAAGGACCCAATGGCTGAATCCCACATACCTCAATTGTGGAGAATTCCTTGATAAAGATAGAGATGAGAACTTGAAGCTTGAGTGAATTCCTTAAGATCCGAAATGAGATTTGGCACTTGAATTTTGAGTAAAATATTTGTCTAAGTGTTTGAGAGAGTATTGGGGAACGTCTTATATGCTATGAAGGTGAAATATGACTAAGTATAGGTATTGTTATGCATGGGGAGAGCTTAGGCCCAAGACCCAAAGGCCTTGGACCGGACAACAAAACTTGGCAAAATTAACTTAGGAGCGCGCCCCTGGCGCGTTGCGCCTTGGGCGCGGTTCTTCACTAGAAATTGCCACTTTAAAAATTTGAATTTGATACAGTTGCTCTAAAATAGGGCTTAGAGACATTCCCTACTCAATTTTGCCCCCTGAACAAGAATATGAAGTCAAATTTTTGATATCACGCACGAATTTGAGATATATAATGAAGTGTAATGAAGTGCCGCACTTGAAAAACACTGCCAGGCAAATATATATCTTTGCATCATGGAGATGACATGGAGAAGATTTTGTAATGAAGTGCAGCCAAGGTGCATCGTGGAGGCTTCGTGGAAAGCTATATGGAATTCATCCCTTAAAAGTTTATAATTGCTATTCATTCGCTCTTAAATCGAGGCTAGACCCTATTTCAACTACTTTTGACCCGCTGATCACAAATATGAAGTTGGATTTTTGAAATAATAAATGGATTTTTAGATATATGGAAATTAAAATTCCATGCATTTAGAGGCACATTTTTGGGTCATTTCAAAGTAGAGACAAGATAGGAGCGAAAACAAGCTGATCTTTCAAAGTTTGGAAACTCTTCTCACATTCATCGATCCACACAAAGTTTTCCTTCTTTTGTGTCAACTTAGCCATAGGAGAAGTAATAGAAGAGAAACCATTCACAAACCTCCGTTAATAACTCGTCAAATCCAAGAAATTGCTAATTTCCAATGGAGTCAAAGGTCTAGGCCAATTTTTAATCACTTTTGTCTTTTTAGGATCCACCTTAATGCCATCACCCAACACCACATGCCCTTGAAAAGCAACCTTTTTCAACCAAAACTCACAAATTTCATATTTAGCATACAACCTCTCCTCTCTCAAAATTTGTAATACCACCCTCAAGTGACTCACATGTTTCTCCTTACTATGTGAATAAATAAAGATATCATCAATAAAAGCCACCACAAACAAGTCAAGGTAGGGTTTAAAGACCCTATTCATGAGATCTATAAATATAGCTAGTGCATAAGTCAACCCAAAAAAGATAACCACAAACTCACAGTGCCCATACCTAGTTCAAAAATCCGACTTAGGAATGTCATACTACCTTACTTTCACTTGGTGATACTCGGACTGAAGATCAATCTTATAAAAATGGCTAAGCCTTGAAGTTGATCAATAAGGTTCATCAATCCTTGGTAGAGGGTACTTGTTCTTTGTGGTGAATCTATTAAGTTGCTGACAATCAATGCACATTCTAAGAGAATCATCCTTTTTCTTGACAAATAACACCGGCACACCCCAAAGTGACTTACTAGGCCTTATGAAACCTTTTTCCAATAAATCACTCAATGCTCCTTTAACACATATCCTTGGTCACGGAAGCAAAGTAAGCAGCAACAAGAGGCTTAAAGAAGTCTCAAGTATAAGTACATCATAATATCCAATAACACCTCTAACATGGAATGGAGCAGGGGCCAAGACACTTTTCGGGCTCACCATCACAGTAACAAATATTCAACATAAAGAAGTCTTAAAATAAGATGAGTAATAAGGATAGTGTCCTCGAACTTGAGGACTCACCAAATCTTACTTCAATGGATTGTACTAGCAATGTAGAGGATGATCAAATGGTGCTCTAGTCCGTATATGGTAGTATTATGTACATATAGTGTATGTGTTAGTACTTTTGAAAGTAGTAAGGATGTAATGCAACAAGGCATAATCCAATATCATCAAAATGCTTAATAATAAGAAATAGATAAGTGTAATGTCAATATGACATGCATGATAATTGATTGAAGTAAAACATGCTTGTAAATCATTCAACTTGCATAAAACATAATACATGTATGGGAAGAGACCCTAAACGACAAAAGTAAGACCAAGCGAGCTACAACTTGGAATCCCGATGGTTAACTATCATTGATAAAGAGGTGGTCTACTACAAGGTAAACCATACTCCACCTTATGGAAGCCAGTCCCATTTAGGAGTAGTAACCCACCTTATGGGAACCCATCCTATTTTGATATGGATTTCATAATAAAGTGCACTCAGAGGATCTGCTAGTATAGCAAGAGTAAAGTATAATTCTATGTTGGCACATAGTATGAGGAAAAGAGTATGGACCCTTGATGATAGTCTACACCAACATCTAATCCGTTCGTGCTAAGTCTAATCCCCTAGAATACTTGCAATAATCATATGTTAGTCATAACATGAATAGCTTGTAAGAACATGACTTGAGTAGCTCATAACCATGCTTGACCTCTAATGGTGAGACTAACTTGAGTAGATCATAATCATACATGAACCATTGTTTTAACATGTAACTTTATATTCTTGATCAGGGGGCAAAGTAGAGTGGATGAGGGGTCTAACTCCAATATTAGAGCAATCGTATCAAAATTTGAAAATCGCAAAATTCGATTTCCAGAGAGGTTTTCACGCCTTTGGCGCGACGTGCTAAGGGCACGCCTCTGTGTTAAATTTGTTTAGTTTTTAACTGCGGTCCAAGGTTTTTAGGTCTTGGGCGTAAGCCTTTTCATGCATGAAAATACCTACACATAGACATATTTCACCTTTATATTGTACGAGACACTTCCAAATACTCTCTAAAACACTGAGACAATTATTTTACTAAAAAACAAGGGTTCCAAACACATTCTGGATCTTAAGGATTTCACTCAAGCTTCAAGTCTCCATTCAATCTTCATCAAGAAATTCTCCAAAGCTAAGGTATCTGGGTTTCAACCATTGGGTCCTTTCACCTATGGTGCCCAAACTTTTTTTTTACATAAATCTCATATTTCTGAGTTGATTTACTTATGGGTTTTACTTACTATTAATTTGGCTATGAACTATGTTGGGGTTTTTAAAAAGTGGACTGTTTAAGCATGTTTTGAGCTATGAATCTTGGATCTATCTTGAGATTTCATGAAGGGTTTTGATGATATTGTATGATGGTATCACCAAGTGTTGGTGGGTTGTTTTACATTAAGTTTTCTTACATGATTTCACTCTTGAATAGGAAGGCTTTACACTACCATTACGTACTCGCCAAGTGGTTGATAAAATATTTGAATTAGATTTCTTGAGCTATTAAAAGCCTAATGCATGACACATGAGTTAAGTGACTATAATGATGATTAAAGGATGGTATATATGTGTTGATTTCATGAGAAATATCTATTATGTTGTGAGTTGACCATAGCCAATTGAGGGGTGATGCCTCGATCACCTCGGATGGGGGTGGTACACCATTAACTAATTTAGGCATTGGTACATTAATCACTTTCAGTGGAGGGTGTTCATGCCCATTAACCAATTGAGGGGTTGATATGTCAATCGCCTCGGATGGGGGTGGTAAGTGATCAACCAATTGAGGGGTTGGTACTTCAATCAATTCTGATGGATTTTGGTCATGTCCATCAACCAATTGAGGGGTTGGTACCTCAATCACTACGAAGGGGTAGTTTACCTTGGATTGCAAGTACTAAGTTGCTTGGTCTATGATGATGCTCCCCTACTACACATGTAATATATTCTACTAAAGCATGATTCACTTTAAGAATCATTCATACATGTCATATTGTTATTGTGTTATCCATTACTTATGATATTGCATTTTGCCTATATTGCCTATCTCTTGTTGTATGGCATCCTACATGATTAGTACATATGAATTTACTAACACATACTCTATGCCTACATGATATTACCATGCAGGAACCGAAGCTCTACTTTATCATCTTCTTCCTTCACTTTTCTAATACGATTATTCTCAAGCAAGTTGGTGAGTCCTCAACTCCAATTATATGCTTCTCTTGGTTATGCTATGTATTAACTCCTTTTGTGTTGGCTACTTATGACTATGAGGGTAAGCTCGGTTCTTTGTCTTGGCCCCCACTAAGTTCTATTTCTAGAGGTGTTGTTGGACAAGGTATATAAAGATGCTATGAGCCTTGATTCTCTTTTACTTTCTGATGTTTTATGATCTGAAAGACATCTGTTAGCCCTGTTTATCCCTATTTACTATTCTTTATCATTATTTTATTGCTTTGCAACCAAGGATGTGTAATGATATGTTAAGAGGCTTGCTTGGGGTCCCTTTGGATTCCCCATGCACTATGTCATGTCTAGGCCCTAGTCTTAGGTCATGACAAACTTGGTATTAGAGCACTAAGTTATTAATGGTCCTTGGCATCCAACATATCGTGTTGAGTAGAGTCTTATTCATGGTCATACTGTGTACCACAACCATGTGTAAGAGGCTAATAGATGTTTTAGTAAATGTTTCCCTTTTTCTTAATCTAGTTGTGCTATAGAAATTAAGATATGGTTTTCCCCCATAAATGAATGTTCTTTGCTAAGCTATATTATGCCTAATACAAGAGGGAGAAGAGCCCGCATACCCGAGGAACAACCAGCTCATGGAGAGCTCCAGGATACTCTCACCTTGCTAGCTCAAGTTGTGGCTAATCAAGTCAATCAAGGGGACCAAGCCCCTCATTCTCCTACTCTAACATTTTATGTGAGAGACTATGAGTATGAACCCACCAGATTTCAATAGGTCTAAGGTGGATGAGGACCCTCAAGAATTTGTTGATGAGGTATACAAAGTGTTGGCTATCATAGGTTTAAGGTCAGAAGAGAAGACGGAGTTGGCGGCCTAGCAACTCAAGGGGGTAGCCCAAATATGGTACACTCAATGGAAGGAGGAGAAGGGGGAACAACAATGTGGTTTTAAGGGAGGAGTTTAAGGCAGCTTTTCTCAATGGATTCTTTCCTCTTGAGCTTAGGGAGGCCAAAATGATGGACTTCATGAATTTGAAGCAATGATCTATGAGTATGAGGGAGTTTTCCCACAAGTTTAACCAACACTCAAAATATGCTCCACACTTGGTTACTAACTCTAGATCTAGAATAAATAAGTTTGTGATGGGTGTATCCGATTTGGTCAGTGAAGAATGTCATACCACTATGTTGATTAATGACATAGATTTGTCTCGCTTGATAACTTATGCAGAATAATTGAGGGTGATGAAGTTGAGAAAGAGGAGGAGTAATAAGGCCAAGAGAGCCCATTTTGATGTTAAGTTCCAAAGTCACAAAGGTGGTTGGTTTCATTAGGGCTAATGGTCCTCACATGCTCCTAATAGGAGGTTTGCCAATGAATACCCAAGGGCCCAAGGTGATGGTGGTGTAGTGCCTAATGCTATATGTCCAAAGTGTAGTACAGGTCATAGTGGCCCATGCTTGAAGGATACCAATTCTTGGTTTGGTTGTGCAGAAGTAGGCTACAAGATGACGGATTGTGAACATAATCGCAAAAAGGATAAGGATGTTCATCTACAAGGCCGTGGTACTAATGTGGTTCCTTTAGGAGAGGAGGTCAATAAGGTGGTACCTCAAGGCACAATTGGTTCTATACACTCCAAGGGAGACAAGGGGTAGATGAGGTGCCCGACTGTCACCGGTATATTCAAAGTCTTTGATTTTGATGTGTACGCATTGATAGACCTAGGTGCCACTCTTTTTTTTATTATTCCTTTTTTTGCCAAAAGGTTTGATGTTGAGCTCGAATTGTTGTGTGAGTCTTATGAAGTGTCTACTCCTATTGGTACATCTATTGTTGTTAGAAAGGTCTATAGGAATTGTCCAATTTGCATCTAGCATAAAATATTGCCTTGTGATCTTGTTGAGTTGGATATGGTAGATTTTGATGTCATTCTTTAGATGGATTGGTTGAATGCATATTATGCTTTTATAGATTGTGATCTTGTTGAGTTGGATATGGTAGATTTTGATGTGATTCTTGGGATAGATTGGTTGGATGCAAATTATACCTCCATTGATTATAGAACCCATAAGGTCAAGCTTCAATTCCCAAATGAACCTATCCTTGAGTGGCAGAGTCGTGATATAGTGGTCAAGGGTAGGTTTGTCTCTTGCATTAAAGGCCAAAAGTTGATCTCTAAGGGGTCTCTCTACCATCTTGTGAGGGTTAGGGATATAGAGTCCAAAGTCCTTTCTATAGAGTTGGTTCAGGTTGTAAATGAATTCCTAGATGCCTTCCCAAATAACCTTCCTAGTTTTCCTGCCGAAAGGAAAATAGACATTGTTATAGATCTCCTTCTCGATACTCAACCCATTTCTATTCCCCCTTACCGTGTAGCCCCGGTGAAGTTAAAGGCGTTGAAGAAGCAACAGAGGGATTTGTTAAAGAAGGGTTTTATTAGGCCTAGAAAATTACCTTGGGGTGCCCTGGTGTTATTTGTGAAGAAGAAAGATGGGTCTCTTAGAATGTGCATTGACTATCGACAACTTAATAGGGTTACCATCAAGAATAAGTACCCTCACCTAAGGATTGATGATTTGTTTGACCAACTTCAAGGGGCTAGTCACTTTTCTAAGATTGATCTTTAGTGTAGTTATCATTAAGTCAAGGTGAGAGAGTGTGATATTCCCAAGATAGTTTTAAAAACTAGGTATGGGTATTATAAATTTATGGTTATGTCTTTTGGGTTGACCAATGCACTGGCTATCTTCATGGATCTTCTGAATAGGACCTTTAAACCCTACCTTGATTTGTTTTTGGTGGTCTTCATTGATGATATTTTGATATATTCTCATAGTTAGGAGGAGCACGTAGGTCATTTGACGGTGGTGTTGCAAAAATTGAGGGAAGAGAAGTTGTATGCTAAACATGAGAAGTGTGAATTTTGGTTGAAAGAGGTTGCCTTTCTAGGCCATGTGGTGTCAGGGGATGGTATTAAGGTGGATCCTAAAAGGATGGAAGTGATTAGAAATTGGCCTAGACTATTGACCCCCTCGGACATTAGAAACTTCTTGGGCTTAGTAGGTTACTATTGAAGATTTGTGAATGGGTTCTCTTCTATTGCTTTTCCCATGACTAAGTTTACTTGAAAAAAGGCTAAGTTTGTATGGACCGGAGAGTGTGAAAAGTTTCCAAACCTTAAAAGTAAGCTTGTGTCTGCTCCTATTTTTGTCTCTACTACAAGGGCTGGAAGGGTTTGTTGTGCATTGTGATGCCTCCCAGATTGATTTGGGTTGTGTTTTGATGCAAAATAGTAAGGTAATAACCTATGCTTCTAGACAACTCAAAGTGCATGAAAGGAATTATCCTACTTATGATCTTGAATTGGCTGCCATGGTATTTACTTTGAAAATTTGGTGTCATTATTTTTATGGGGTACATGTTAATGTGTTTACCGATCATAAGAGTCTACAATATGTGTTCATTCAAAAAGATCTCAACTTAAGGCAATGAAGGTGGTTAGACCTTCTTAAGGATCATCAGATGAGTGTGCATTATAATCCCAGTAAGGCTAATGGTGTGGTCGATGCTTTGAGTAGGGTATCTATGGGTAGCCTAGCCTATCTTGATGGTATTGTGGTTGTTGATAGTTCAAAGTCTTCCTTGGTTGATGAGGTAAAAGGAAAGCAAGATCTTGATCCCTCCTTGTTAGAATGGAAGGCCTTGGTGAGAGAGGGAAAGGTGGAGGTTTTCTCCCAAGGGAAGATGGTACCCTTAGATAACAAGGTAGGTTGTGTGTGCCTTGTGTTGATGATTTGAGAAAGAAGATTCTTGACGAGGCTCATAATTCTTCCTATTCTATTCATCCTGGTTCTACCATGATGTGTAGAGATTTGAGGGATGTGTTTTGGTGGGGTGGTATGAAAGAAAACATTGCCAAATTTGTATCCAGTTGTCATAGTTGCCAACGAGTAAAAGTTGAACACCAAAGGTCGGGTGGACTAACCCAAGATATAGAGATTCCTGCATTGAAATGAGAGGAAATTAATATGGATTTTGTGGTTGGGTTGTCTAATACTAAAAGGGGTTTTGATTTTATTCGGGTTATGGTTGATAGAATGACAAAGCCGGCTCAATAACCTCCGATTAAGACTACTTATGGGGTTGAAGACTATGCTAAGTTGTACATTCATGAGTTGATTAGATTGCATGGGGTACCCATGTCTATCATATCGGATTGTGGTGGTCAATTCACTTTACACTTTTGGAGGTCCTTCCAATGAAGTCTTGGTACCAAGGTTAAGCTTAGTACGACCTTTCACCCTCAAACGGATGGCCGAGCCGAAAGAACTATCCAAACTCTTGACAATATGCTTAGAGCTTATGTTTTGGAGTTTAAAGATAGTTGGGACAATCGTCTTCCATTGATTGAGTTTTCTTATGATAATAGATATCATTCTAGTATTAGTATGGCTCCTTTTGAGGCCCTCTATGGTAGGCGTTGTACCTCATCGATTGGGTGCTTTAAAATGGGTGAAATGGCTTTGTTGGGTCTATATTTGGTCATGGAGGTTGTGGCAAAGGTAAGGTTGATTAGGGAAAGGTTGAAAATAGCCCAAAGTCATCAAAAGTCCTATGCCGATGTGAGGAGAAGGGAGCTTGAATTTAAAGTTAGCGATTGGGTCTATTTGATGGTGTCACCCATGAAGGATGTGGTTTGTTTTGGTAAGAAGGGTAAATTGAGTCGACCATTTATTGGTCCTTATATGGTGTTGAGAAGGATTTGTAAGGTGGCCTATTAGTTGGAGTTGCCTAGAGAAAGGGACTTCGTTTATCCGGTGTTTCATGTATCTATGTTGAGGAAATGTATGGGTGACCTGAATGCTATTATGCCATTGGATGTTGTGGGTGTTATTGAAGACAACTTGACTTATGAAGAGGTTCTAGTAGAGATTTTAAATAGACAAGTGAAGAGGTTGAGATATATAGATGTGGCTTCCGTTAAGGTCCTTTGGAGGAATAAACAAGTCAAAGGTTCTACATGGGAGGTCGAAGTGGACATGCAAAAGAGATACCCATATCTCTTCCATTCTACTCAAACCTAAGGTAGTAATTCTAAGTCTTCCATGAGATTTCCTATCACATGTATCAGCCCCTATGTCATTTGCATGCATTCATGTTTATGTTGACAAGTTGATGGTGATTGACACTTCTGTTGAGATTTTATAAATGATGTTTAAGTGCATTATTGCATTCTTGTTGGATCTTATGTCCTCATGATTACTCTTCTTACATATGCTTCTTTGAAATTCTGGGACGAATGTTCCCAAGGAGGAGATATTGAAATGACCCCTAAAAAGTGCCCGAAAATGTGCCTTGAAGGAGCTCGGAATCGTAATTTTCATATATCTATAAATTCATGCGTGATATCAATAATCCAACTTCATATTCTTGATCGAGGCAAAATTGAGTAGGGGGAGGGTCTAACCTCGATTCTAGTGCAATAGTATCAAAATTTAAAAATTGCAACATGTGATTTCTATAGAGGTTTTCGCGGCCCTGGCGCGATGCGCTAAGAGGATGCCTCTATGTTAATTTTGTTTAGTTTTCCACTTTGGTCCAAGGCTTTTGGGTCTTGGGCCTAAACCCTCCCATGCGTAAAAACACCTATACTTAACCATATTTTTCCTTCATATCATACAAGACATTCCTAAATACTCTCTCAAACACTTAGACAAATATTTTACTCAAAATCAAGGGTTTCAAACTCATTCCGAATCTTAAGGATTTCACTTAAGATTCAAGTCTCCATTCCAATCTTTACCAACAAATTCTCCAAAGCTGAGGTATGTGGGTTTCAACCATTGGGTCCTTTCACATATGGTGCCCAAGCTTCATTTTTACATAAAAATCATGTTTTTAAGTTGATTTACTTATGGGTCTTACTTACTATGAATTTCGCTATGAACTATGTTAGGGTTTCTTAAAAGTGTGACTATTTAAAAATGTTTTGAGCTATACATCATACATCTATCTTGAGATTTCATGAAGGACTTTGATGTATATTGCATGATGGTATTACCAAGTCTTGGTGGGTAGTTTTACATTATGTTTTCTTGCATGATTTCACTTTTGAATTGCTTGGCTTTACACTAGCATTACACACCCGCCAAGCATTTGATAAAATATCTAGATTATGTTTCTTGAGTTTTTGAAGGGCTAATACTTGGCACATGAGTTAAGTGACTATGTGATGATGAAAGGATGGTATATATGTGTTGATTTCATGAGAAGTATCTATTATGTTGTGAGTTGACCATAGCAAATTGAGGGGTGAGGCCTAAACCACCTAAGATGGGGGTGGTAAGCCATCAACCAATTAAGGGGTTGGTATCTCAACCACTTCTGGTGGAGGGTGGTAATGTCCGTTAACAAATAGAGGGGTTGATACCTCAATTGCCTTTGATAGGGGTTGTAAGCCATCAACCAATTGAGAGGTTGGTACCTCAATCACTTTCGGCGGAGGGTGGTCATGTCTATCAACTAATTGAGGGGTTGGTACCTCAATCACTACTAAGGGGGGGGGGGGGGTTTACCTTTGTTTCCAAGTACTAAGTTACTTTGTCTATGATGATGGTCTCCTACTAAACATGTTATATGTTCTATGTAAGAATTTTTTACTTCAAGAATCATTCATACATGTCATATTGTTATTATGCTATCCATTGCTTACAATATTGCATTTTGCCTATGTTGTCTATATCTTGATGTACATACATACTTAGTACATTCAAATGTACTAATGCATACTTTATGCCTACATGATATTACCATGTAGGAACCGGAGCTCGACTTGATCATCCTTCTACTCCACGTTGCTAGTACGATTATTCTCAAGCAAGATGGTGAGTCCTCAACCCCAAGAAAATGCTTCTCTTGATTATGCTTCGTATTAACTCTTTTTATGTTGGCTACTTATGACTATGAGGGTCAGCCCTGTTGTTCATCTTGGCCACCGCTAATTTCTTTATTTAGAGGTGTTGTTGGACAAGTTATGTTAAGGTGTTGTGAGCCTTGACTCTGTTTAACTCTTTGATGTTTTATCATATGAAAGATGTCTTATAGCCCTGTTTATCCCTATTTACATTCCTTATCATTATTTTATTGCTTCCACGACCAAGGATGTGTAATGGTATGTTAAGAGGCTTGCTTAGGGTCCCTTTGGGTTCCCCATGCAACATGTCACATCTAGTCCCTAGACTTGGGTCGTGACAAAACTCAACCCCATAATAGCGAGCACTTTGTATATCTAATGAATGAACTATTGGGTATCCTTTTCCATTTTGGAGAGGTGGAACTCTGGAGGGTTCATCCTTGTGAAATCTCTAACTCTTAAAGCTGGAGTGGAAGCATGAGGAGCTTGGGTTCATTGGTTCAACATGTTGGTCACGACTTGTGGCAATATGGAAATGACATTTTCGTATTCGACATGTGTAACTGCTTTCTTGGGGAGCTTGAGGAGCCAGGTGGGCAGGACCCTCCTCAGATGTGAGAGCTCTTTGTGTCATTCTCCTTGGTTGTAATATTATCTAAAAGACCAAGAAACCATCTATTAGGAAAGGGAACCTTATTTTAAATCTAAGGCACGACATAGATCATGAAGAAGTGAACCATTTATTAAAATGCCTCATAGCCTCCTATTCATAATTGTGGTGTGCTTCATAACCATGAACAAAACTCTACTTGACATGGTATTTTGGATTTTTGAGGACCATCAACAAACCTACTGCTCTAATACCAAGAATTTAACGACCCAAACCTAGTGCCTAGACATGTAATGACAAATGGGAACCCAAAGGGATCCCAAACATCTCTATCTTGTCCTCAATTTCTATCATATTATCCTCCATGGTTGTCTCTGAATGCTCCATCATGATTTAAGTTCCAATCTTGGTTTTCTTGACCTTGATGCCAATAGTACTGATTGGACTGGAAACACCCCATCTGATTAGTAATGAAACAAGTGTCATTCTCATAGTAAGGATCACCATACATGGGTACACGTGGTGCCTGGTGAACAACTGCATTGACTCGCTCGACTCTGCTTCATCACCACCAACATGCTTGTATGTATTAGGACAATCTTTTGTATAATCTTTTCATTAATATTAGTTTTCCCTAAACCAATATTGACAGAACATAAATTTTTGGTACATGCCCTGTCTCTATGCCCGAATACATGATTGGTCTTGACCACTATCTTCATCCTTTCAGCAATCCTTGTAAATAGTTGATCTAAGAACATGCCCCCTATGATTGTATCAGCATATGCTTGACTATTCTCATCAAAGCCATGGTAAACGATCCCCGCCAAGGAATCATCAATAATTTTGTGGTCTAGGAAACTCCTCAAGCATTTAGTGAACTGCTACCATGTAGTACTGATCGATTTAGTATGAAGTTTCTCAAAGTTGTTGATCCATTTTTACAACTTAAGCTTCTTCAACCTCAGGAAATACCTCTCCAAGAAGATCCTCTGCAATGCAGCCCAACTGGTGATCAAACTCTCGGGAGCTCAAATATCCATAGTATTGCATTGCCTATAAGAGATAATGGGAAGACACGAAGTTTGATAGCATCAATAGACAAATTCTATGTTTCCATCATACACTTGTAGACTAATGCCACGTTGTGTAGATGGCTTTGAGGATCCTCCGATGGTAGGCCCATAAATAACCCATGGTTCAGCAGCATCTGAAGCAACCCACTTGACACCATAAACTTTGTGTTAGCCGATAGTAGTGGCAACACAATAGCTCCAGTCACCTCCATAGCCATAGGATTTAGCCTGTATTGATTCCACTACTAAGCGTTGACATTGGAGTCCTATGGTTGTGGAGCAATATCCTCGAGAAAAGGTGGGTTTTCATTGTAAACATTCTCATTTGTATTCCTATTCAAAGTTGCATTTTCAACAATGTTGGTGTTACCTTGGGCCATTTTTCTTACTATTTTCTGGATCTCTAGGACAAATGGACTCAAGGGCATGCCTCTACTACGTATATTGGGCATACACTACACTCACACCCTAAAAAGAAAAAAAGAACAACAAAAACGTAAAATGAGGAAAATAAGGATTAATACCCTAAATCACTTTGAATTAAATAAGTCTACCTATATTCCCCCACAACGGTGCAAAAATGTTGATGTCACCCAAGATACACCTTTTTTTAGGATGGAGCGGTCACTGTCAAAATATAGAACCTAACCAAGGTTAGGATCGAACCCAAGAAAATACTGTAGACTTAGAAGAATTCAATTATGCGGTTTGAGTGATTAAACAACTGACTTCCCCAAAAAATAGGGGGGGGGGGTTGTATTGACAAGTAAGATAATAATCTTAACTAATACAAAAGTTTAACCAATATAGAGAGAAACTAGGGTATTGTGTTCCCTATTGTCAAGACCCAACCTATGGGCCGTGACTGGTATCCGATAGGGGCACCCAGACAACATGACCAAATCAAATTCCAAAAAAAGTTACTATTCATTTTATAAAATATTTCGGTAGAGTTTCCCCTGTTTTCCTGACTAGCCACCTGAAATAGAAGAGTACAGTGAACCAACAGACAGAATACAAACATGAATATATAAACATGAGGGCCGACAAGGTCATCGCTGCGGTCCTCATAGCCTCCTATTCATAATTGTAGTGCGCTTCATAACCATGAACAAAACTCTACTTGACGCGATGTGTTGGATTTTCAAGGACCATTTTACATACGTAGTGCTTTGATACCACTACAACAAATGTAATATTTAGATACGAAATTATTAGGTACAATATAAAATTCATCACTAATTATTTATCTTTTGTGATGAAAAATTAGATTTCATGTTTTAATGCATGTTCAATATACTTTTAGAGACGGAACAAATAATTTTGTGGTAAAATTTTGTACAGTAAAATTTTTCACCAAAAAAAATTAATTTGGCACCATTTATGAAGTATCATCAATGACAAATTTTAAGTTATTAGTGATATATCATGTTGTCGCTAATAATGCTTTCAATTTGTGGAACGTACTAGTTGTCTTAAAATTAGTTATAATTTTTATTGAAAAAAATTGTCTTAAAATTAGCTACAATTTTTTATACAAAAATATTTTGTCACAAAAAATAAGTTGTTATAATAGTGACAAATTAGAGTTTGTAGTTAGATGTTGTAAGCTTTAGCTACAAAATTTTATATTTCTTTGTGACCTTAGTTTTTGTCACTAATAATATAAACAATTAATGACAATAATTTTATTATCTCTAACAAACATGTGATTTAGTAACAACATAGTTTGTCACAAAATGTGTAATATTTGAATAGTGACAACTTAAAATTTGTAGCTATATAATTTAACTATTTGCTACGAAAAAAGGTGTAGCTAAATATAAAATAACTTTTTTTTGCTGGAAAATATTTCAAAAATTTTGTGAATAAAATAATAACCTTAAGATGTAAAAAATATTTGCTATAGTAATTTTCTTATTGCCTAAAACAATTTTGATGATAAAGAAAATGCCTGAGAAGTTTTTTGCTTTTTTTTTCAAAATTAAACTCCAATATCATGTTTGGCCATAAAATTTTGAAACTCAAATTGAAGTTGGATTTCAAAATTTTAACGAATTTGAAAAGCAATAAGGATGTGTTTTCACTTAAAATTACTCACAAGAACTAAACAACAACTCCAATTTATATTCATGTCAAACAAACCAATTTTCAAATATAATTTGTTTCTTTTAAAAAATCTATTTTTTTAAAATTTCATAATGAAACACAGCCAAACACATTTGATTTTCTCAATAACTTATTTAGTTTGTGCAAAAGAATTATTTTATTCTTTTTTAATTTTCGCCAAAGTAGTAAAATCTTCTAGCTTTTAGATTTCACTTTGGCTCTAAAATTTTGTCTTTTAGTTTTGGTTTGGCTTTATTTTTTATTTTTCTTCCTTTTATATAATGCCATATAATAATAATAATAATAATAATAATAATAATAATAATAATAATAATACTGCTAAAATATAATAATCTATATCTATCTATACTATATTAAAAATGTGAAGGCCCTTAGAAATGTTATTTGAACTTTTTGACTTTCATTAAAAAGGCTCCTTTAGACAAAATCATCTTTCATTTTTTTTTAATTTATTATTTTATCTTTTATTTATTTAGTTTCAAGATGCACTTTTAAATTGGAATTCTTTTATATTTAGAATGCATGACTCTTAATTTTGGACTATTCTATATAAATAATTGTCTAGGCTATGGAGAAAAAATCAAAATATATTCTTGATTTCTTTTGAATTAGAATTTCTTTATCTTGATTTAGGATTATTCTATATAAATAATTATGTAGGCTATGAAGGAAAAAAGAAAAATACTATTATGTTTCTAATATTTAAGACTTTGAAACTAACCAAAATTTTTATTATCAAATATTTTGATAATAAAAGTATGTAATATAGAGAATTTGAAAAGAAAAAAATATATTAAAATTACGTTGGAAACATTAAACTACTCATTTTATATTTAGGATTCATTTTTTAGATTATATTTTAATCAAATTATAATTTAACTCCTAACTATTAAACTCCAAATTATTACTTTATATATTCATAAATTATTAACATATCTATATTATAAGTAATTGAATTGATTTTGTCATCTTTGCCTATTCATAATTGTCATACCCCGAGTTTACACCCTAGACCATTTCTAGTCCCAAATGAACCACTTTGTCAGGCTACTTTACTCAGCGGAAGACTTAAATAATAAATGATAGACTTAGATATAATGAGCTAGAGATACTACAATAATCTGAACAAACTGAATAGAAGAAATATCCCAAGAATAACTGACAGTAAGAACTGAAACTCATGTCATCCAGTCTATGGAACATCTAACTAAGATAATCTAAAACAACTACTGCGATAGGCCCACTGTAACCACAACTAAAAATATATACTGAAACAGAAATAAAGTCTTCCAAAGTCGTTGGCTAGTAAGAGGCCTCACCGATAGCTAAATGAAATGTTGGTCCTCAACAAAGTGTCTGCTGAGGGACTCTGTCACCTACGTCTACATCATAAAATAATGTAGGTCCAGAGAAAGTCAATACGTGAAATGTATGAGCATGTAAAATAGACAAAATAGAGAACTCAGGATAAGACACTATACTCAGAAGTAGCTAAAAGCATGTCTCAAAATATGACAGTAAAAATAACAAATATAGTGTATGCTGAAAGTAGTACCATATGCTAAAACTCTATATGCAAGGATAACTTTACCTTAGCTTGAGAAGTTTCTCTAACCGACAACCATCGCTATGAGCATCGTAATGATACATCGTCTTGCTCATGTTGTCAAAGTCATCCAATACTTTGCCAGGATAAGGGACAAAAACTAGTGAAGTGGATCCATCTTAGAACTTGGTCATCTCAGTGGAAAGTGAAGACCTATACTCTGGGTACAATCCTATCCTACTCTAGCTACATATTTTATGAGTTTAATTTTTATTACTCATACCTATATCACTACTCAATAGTACTCCCAAAAGTTCTAACTATATGCTCAAACATAGAAGAATATGTTTGCTCAAGTATCACTTTTCTTCTCTTTAGGACTTAGCCAAACTTAGCATTCTCTTAACTTTTCTTAAAACTATCTGAAATAATAGTTTTCATGCTTCACTATTCATAAAATACTTATGCTAATACTTTTCTTAAGTTTAAAGCAAGAATTGGAAATTCATAGATTTTTATAGTAACTTTAGGGTTTAATTAGTTTAACAATTAAAAGTAGTATCTCAACCAAAGACCTCAATATAATAGAAAAATTTAGTAAATTTCATGCTTTTCTTCAAAAATAGCATAAACAAGAACAATTACTCATAAGGAAGAAATCTTGTTATCAACTAATAACTTGATACTTGGAGAAACTAGTGGTTATATGATGGTGAAATAATATAGTAAGATTTTTGTAGGCCTTACATACATATGGGAATTAGTTTCTTGAAGAATTTTGAAGAAGGTGCTTGAAAGCCCAAACTTTTGTCCTCTTGAAACTATGTTATGAGTTTGGAGAGAATTTGAGTGTTAATGAGTTGAAGAATCACATTTTAGGGGTTTAATTTGGTGAAAAATGACAAGTTTATGATTAAAAATATCAGAAAGGACAAGCATGCCCTTCTTTAAAAACTGCCAGAGCCATCCATGAAACCCTTCTTACAAGCCGTGGATCAACGTACTATAAGGACCCAAACTTTTTATAACCCTAATGGTGCATGAAATTTGGTTTCAGAAAGTTTTTTTACCAAGGTGACACCTTATGGGCACCTTCACGGGTTGTGTGACTCACCACGGGCCATGTAGAGGAACCTTGAGATGGTCATTGGCCTTGTGTGTAGAGTCTTGTCCTTATAATGGAGTTCGAGACCAAGGCATGCACCACATGAACCCCTCAAGATCCATACACTTCACTAGTTGTGTCATGACTTCTGCGAGTTACTTTGTCCTTGAAAATAATATTTTGGCTAAGACAAATCACACATGAACCCTTCATGGGTAGTGTGACCCCTTCACGGGTCGTGTGACCCCTTCACGGGTCATATGACCCTCTGTGTTGGTGTGAAAATTTTCTAATTATGGAATCACCATGTCAAAACTTCATCAGTGAAATTTTGGTTAAGTGATTCACCACGAAAGGCCACATAGTCTGTGTGCCTTTGGATGTTCCGTATCACCTCCATACGAGACCCCTGGCAACATTTTATCATTTGTTTCATTAATGGCAATCTTGTAATTTTAGCTATTCCTAAGGGTCATTATGACTTTTTAACCTATCCTAAACCTCTCAGAAGACCTATACTCTTCTATTCTTATTCAAATTCAATTCAACACTTAGAATTATTCAAACTCTCTCACAAGAACTCCTTTCAAGTGAACAAGTGAATGCTTAGCTTGGAGCTTAAGGAAAAGGTCTCTTCTTCATCGAATTCTTCTTGTTTCTTCTTTGTTAGCTAAGGTATGTGAGATTGATTCATGGTTCCATTCAACCATGAAGACCCAAACTCTTTTACACTTGATTTTTATTAAATTGAGCTTACTTTGAATATGCGTTTTTAAGATTATTCTTTATTTGATTCAATTGAGATATGTTCTATGTTTTATTGTTGAATTTAAAGTGATTTTAGCTCTAATATGTTAAATTGTATAAATATCATGAAGATTTGAATATGCATTGTCTCTTTAAAGTTTGATCTAAGCATGTGTAATCTAAATTGTATTTAAATGTGTATTTACTTATGGATTTACTTGAATTTTATATTGTATTCTTGATTGGAGTTTTGATCTCTATTTCCCATGCAATTTTCACATCATCCATGGCATATGCATACATGAGCATTGGTTTTAATGAAAATGTTCGATGAGTTAAGCTCACATATGTTTATGAAAATAATTCAGTGAATTAAGCTCACATATGTTTATGAAAATGATTAGGTGGGTTAAGCCCACATATGATTATGACAAGAATGTGATCACATAAATTTCTATGATATCAGATGTTTACATCATATTGTATATATGTGAATTAGTTATTCCTATGCATGAAAGTATGGATTGAATTATGATTTGGGTTTTGAGTCGAAATGTGCATGATTATGAAGAATGATTGATTTTTAAGCCTAAGTATACATTGAAATGATTTGAAATATGATGAGCCTCTTTTGAAAGCATTCTTGTCACGACCCAACCTATGGGCCGTGACTAGTACCCGATTGGGGCACTCAGACACCACTACTAAGCTAGAATCTAATTATAATAACTAACTCATTTACAAAAATTTTGGCAGAGTTTCCTCTGTTTTACTGACTACCCACCTGCATACAGAAAGTCCCAGCATACAATGCATACATATAAATAAACACAAGGGCTGACAAGGTCACCGCTGCTGTTAAACCACCCAACATACACAACATACATACATAATATACAAACTGACATGTCCCATACCCACAGGAGTCCACAGACCTCTATACAAACAAACTGAATCAAAAGACGGGACAAGGCCCCGTCGAACCCTCAAAAGAACATAGTACAAAATAAAAAAGTAGTATATATACCAAATACTTGCTCCGAAACAAAGGAGCTCTTTACCCTTAAATGAACATAGTACAAAATAAAAAGTAGCATAGATACCAAATAGTTGCTCCGAAGCAAAGGAGCTCTTCAAAAATAGCAGACAGGGATCCTAAGCCGATGGCCCGCTAATCTGTGGGTCTGTACCGGCGGGCATAAAACACAACCCCCGAAGAAAGAGGGTCAGTACGAAATACGTACCGAATATGTAAAGCAAAAAACACAAGTATAAATAAGAGCGGTAGACCAACAAAAGTATAGAAGTCAAACTCATATGCAAACATCAGAAAATATTTCATTTTGGTTTTCAAAAGATCAAACGGATGCATAACGTACAGGAACGATAGCGACATCCAAACTCGCGCCATACCACAACAACACACCAGAAAGTTCAAATCTCCGAAAATCTCCGACACAAATCACAAACGTGCGATAAGTGAGCCGGCGTCCCGGAACTCACAAATCCTATAGTAAATGTGGCATGAAGACACCAAACCAAAGGCCCAATCTCACCGTATCACCAAACTAAGCGGAGCCAACCCTTCGGCCGAGCCAACCCCACCGTACTCAGCCAACTTCGAAATATATATACATAGATATATATATATATATATATACGCATGTATATTATGCATGACAACAATTGGCCCGGAAACCAGTGAACGAGATTATAATAAGCACAAACAGAGTCGTGAGAAGTCATATGCACAAAATCATCATAAAAAAACTCAAAGTAGTAGTAAAATGTTCATGTCCAAAAATAATGTATTATTTATCTTAAGTTCTTTTAGAGTTGTCAATTTCTTTCAAAACTTATCAAGTTCCCTTTATTCTTACAAACTTACTACATTTTAAGGACGTAGGGACTAAAAATAAAAATGGATTACTGTAGGAATAAGATCTTTCAAAATTAATTTACAATGTCACATACTTCTTCCCAACTTGTGAATTTCAAGAATACGAGAGTCAAATTAAGACGTAAACCAAAATGCTTTACATACCTCTCTTTCTTTGTCGAATTAACTCCAACGTCAAGCCAATCCAAAATTACTCTTTCGGATGCCCAATGTCTACACAAATCACAATAGCGTTCATAATTATTTATAATCCTTTACGGGCCTTAAATCCACGTAAATTTCCATTGTTAAAACATAATATTTCATTAGCTAGAAAGACCCCAAGTCGACTCACTCCACAGGTATACATACAAACAATTTCCAATACTTCTTTCACCCCATAAAAATCATATTTCATACCAACTAAGCACAAACACATGACTTCAAAACAATATAACCTCACATACACACATGCCCCAATTTTCGAACCCAACTTCCCCAAGCTTACAATTCACTTTAACAAGCAAACTTTCAAGGTTTACTTTCAATTTAATACACCCCAACACACATACAAACTTTAAATTTACTTAAAACAAGATTAAAATCACATACCTTGTAAACCCCTTTAAAGGATTCCAACCGCCAAATTTGTAAAATGAAGTTTTTTCTTGGCCAACCAACACTACCACATTACTTAGGAGGTCTAATATACTAGACTTGTAGCGTCAAAATAATTAAAAGATAAAAAAAGTGAATTATGGGTGCTACTAACTGTAGCAACCCGAGACCTGCTAAGAAGGGTTCTTGGAACTTTGTTTTTTTTAAGTGTTGGAATCTTGTTCTAGTTGAAGAGATAAAGGCAACATGTGTATTTATTTTCTCTCTTAAGACCCCATCCCAAACACTTGTGCCAATAGGATCTTCACACAATTGGGGTGGGGACAACTCACATTATCTTTGAAGACTCCAAGTCCCAAAAAATACACCTTGGTCCCCAAATTTTTCCTACGTGAACCAATTAAGCACACACGAAAGTTCCATTAAGGATACATGATTCCTAACCCCCAAGTTTAAAAAATTTCACTTGAGTTCTCAAACTTTTCAAAAATACACTTAATTCCCAAATCTTCCAAAAATTATAACATTGGTCCCAAATTCCATAATGGTTCTAAGACACCACAATACGGGTTCTAACATCCTACCCCCTTAAGAACATTCGACCTCGAATGTCATACTAACCATGTGAGTTTTCAACTTCTATAGTACAGCATCCAACAATGAAAAGCTTAAATCATACAATAAAGTTAACAATGAAATTGAGTTACCTGCAGATATGGGAAATAAATGAGGGTTTTTCTTCTTCATTAGCTCCTCCGCTTCCCAAGTCATCTCCTCTCTATTGTTATTGCGCCATAGCACCTTAACTGAGGCTAAGTCCTTGTTTCGTAGTTTCCTGACTTGACGGTCCAGAATAGCCATGGGTTGTTCTTCGTAAGTTAGCTCCTCAGTAACCTGTATATCATCCACAGGAAAAATTCTAGAAGGATCACCATTGCATTTGCGAAGCATGGAAACATGAAATACCAGGTGTACTCCTCCCAAATCAGCTGGTAACTCTAACTCGTAGGCAACCTTGCCTATTCAGCGGATGATCTGATACGGACCAATGTATGTTAGACTGAGCTTCCCTTTCTTACCGAATCTCATAACGCATTTCATGAGTGATACTTTCAGGAATACCCAGTCTTAAACCTGAAACTCTAACCGTCGACGGCGGTTATCTGCATAAGATTTCTGCTGACTCTGAGCTGCTAATAACCGCTCCCGATTGAGTTTCACTTTGTCCACCGCCTGCTGAATTACATCTGGTCCAATCAACTCTGTCTCACCAATATCAAACTAACCAATCGGTGATCGACTCTTCCTTCCATATAATGCCTCGTACGGTGTCATTTGAATGCTGGAATGGTAACTGTTATTATATACAAACTCAATCAATGGTAAATGCTCATCCCAGCTACCTCGAAAATCCATCACATAGGCCCATAACATATCTTCTAGTGTCTAAATAGAACGTTCGGCTTGGCCATCGGACTGGGGATAGAATGTTGTGCTGAGACTTACCTACGTCCCCAGACCTTCCTGAAATGACCACCAAAAATTTGCTGTAAACTAGGCACCCCTATCAGAGATAATGGATATGAGAACACCGTGAAGGCACATAATCTCCTTGATATACAATCTGGCGTAGTCCTCAGCCAAGTAGGTAGTCCGGACTAGAAGAAAATAAGCTTTGAACAATAAAGTCCCTTTGGGGGAAAGATCAAATGAGGCCTGCTCCTTTTTTAGGGCTAAATCTCTGTATCGAACTAAGACAGGATCCTCGTATTGACACTGCTTAATTTTTGCTACAATAGAAGATTCAGCCGTACCTCAAACAAAAAACCCTATATCTCCTGAATCTACCAAACGAACTCCCAGACTAGCTAACTGCTGAATGTCACGAACTATCTCCTTCTTTTCTGGGGACGTGTCAGCTAAACTACCCATAGACTTATGACTGAGTGCATCTGTTACCACATTGGCTTTCCCTGGATGGTAAAGAATATTAATATCATAGTCTGTCAACAATTCTAACCACTGCCGCTGCCGTAAGTTTAGTTTTTTCTGCTTAAATATGTACTGGAGACTTTTGTGGTCCGTATAAATATCAACATGAACACCATACAAATAATGCCTCCAAATTTTCAGAGCATGGATCACCGCAGCTAACTCTAAATCATGGGTAGGATAATTCTACTCGTGCTTCTTAAGCTGCCGGGAAGCATAGGCTATCACTTTGTCGTGCTGCATTAATACACACCCCAAACCCATGCGGGAAGCATCACAATAAACCACATACCCATCTAGACCTTCAGGTAAAGTCAGAACTGGAGCTAAAGTTAGTTTCTCCTTCAATAGCTGGAAGCTGCGCTCACAGGCATCGGACCACTAGAACTTCGCCCCTTTCTGTGTTAGCCTTGTCAAGGCGCAATAGAAGCAAATTTATCTACAAATCTCCTGTAATAACTAGCTAATCCCAAAAAGCTACGTACCTCAGTCGGCGTCGTAGATCTAGGCCAATTCTTTATGGCCTCAATTTTTTGGGAATCCACCCGGACGCTGTCAACTCCTATAACATGGCCCAAGAATGCCACCAAAGATAGCCAAAACTCGTATTTAAAACTCGTATTTTGAGAATTTATCATATAACTTTTGGTAACGAAGAGTGCCAAGAATTGTTCTTAGATGATCCGCATAATCCTCCTCTGACCGAGAATAGACTATAATATCATCAATAAATACAATCACGAACACGTCTAGGAATGGTTTGAACACTCGATTCATAAGGTCCATAAACACAACTGGAGCATTTGTTAGCCAGAAGGACATAACTCTAAATTCATAATGCCCGTAGCGAGTTCTGAACACCATCTTAGGGATGTCTTTTTCCCGTACCCGAACTTGATGATAACTAGAACACAAATCTATCTTCGAGAAATACCTAGCTCCCTGCAATTGGTTAAACAGATCATCAATCCTGGGGAGGGGGTATTTATTCTTAACAGTTACCCTATTCAGCTATCGATAGTCAATACACATCCGCAGAGACCTGTCCTTCTTTATCACGAATAATACTGGAGCTCCCCAGGGTGAGGTGCTAGGCCGAATAAAGCCTTTCTCTAGTAGATCCCTCAGCTGCTCCTTTATTTCTTTTATTTCAGCTAGTACCATTCTATATAGAGAGATCGAGATAGGCTGAGTATCGGGTAATAAATCTATAGCAAATTCTACTTCCCGCTCAGGAGGAAAACCTGGAAGTTCATCATGAAATACATTTGGAAACTCGTTAACTACTGGAACGGACTGGAGAGTTGGGGGCTCAGCATTCAGGTCATGTACCCGAACCAGGTGATAAAGACACCCCTTTCTGATCATCCTGTTGGCCTTGAGGTACGAAATAAACTTACCCCTCGGTGTTGCAACATTACCCGACCATGTCAGAATTGGTTCTCCTGGGAATTGGAATTGGACTAACTTCCTTCGACAGTCAACCTTAGCATAACAAGAAGCTAGCCAATCCATACCCATAATTACATCAAAGTCTGTCATATCCAACTCTATCAAGTCAGCCTGAGTACAATGGTCACATACAGATACCGAACAATTTCTATAAACACTGTTAGCAATAATAGATTCACCTATCGGTGTATAGCTCTATCAAGTCCGCCTGAGTACAATGATCACATATAGATACCGGACAATTTCTATAAACCCGGCTAACAATAATAGATTCTCCTATTGGTGTCATAACCTCACAAGGCTCTATTTGTTCAAACTCTATATCAATTGTGCAAGCAATCAATGGAGAAATGTTTAACAAAGTGGAACTAGGATCAATCAACACATATCTAGCCCGAGAACAAACAAATAATGTACCTGTGATAACATTAGGCGATGCCTCCTGATCCTGTCGGCTAGCTAGAGCGTAGATGCGGTTCGAAGGACCACTAGAACTGGAGCTCCATTGCGACCTCTGCTATGACCCACTGTAGCTAGAGTACCTCGCCTCGTAGGGCGCATATCTACCAAAGCAGAAGAAGAAGCTCCGACTGCGCCAGAAGTCTGGGCTGACCCCTCTGCACTAACTCTTTCGGGACAATCCCGCATCTGGTGGCCCTGATGGCTACATAGAAACAGGCACTTGAGGCACGAAAACACTCCCCCGCATGTCGTTTCCCATAATGTGGACACAGGGGTCTGAAGAATCTCAGCTGGCTATTGGGACCCGGTCTTGCCCCTGACTGACTAGTACCAGCTGGTCTCCTACTAGGGGTCTGCGAAGGTGTGCTTTGTACCAATCGAGGAGGAGGTCCACTCTGCTGCTGCTGAGACTGCCTACCCTAGAAATCTGTCGCTGAACCGAATGACCTAGCCCTCTTGGGCGACCCTCTATCCTCTGTCCAGTCTGCCTGGCGTCCTCGATGACGATCCTTCATACCCTGGGCATGGGCCTGAATGCGGGCAATATCCATCCCAGGTTGTGCAGCCATCACAAGACAACTATTAACATAATATGAGTCCAGCCCCACAATATAGTGATGCATATGACCTGTCATGCTGGAAACATGTATAGGTGCATATCGAGCCAACGAATCAAATTTTAAGTTGTATTCTCGAACCGACCGACCTTGCTGTCTCAGCATCAGAAACCTATCCTCCCTGGCGCGCCTAATTTCTGGAGGTAAAAGGTGAGCCAGGAATGCTTCAGTGAATTCCCCCCAAACAGCTGGCAGGGCACCCTCACCTCTGGATAACAGCCATGACTCATACCAATTTGCTGCAATGTCATGCAGCCGATAAGATGCCAGCTCTACAGAAGTTTACTCTTAATGTCCACTGCATCTGTCTCACAAACTCCTGAGGGTCTTCTGCAGGTTTGGACCCAAAGAATTCTGGTGGTCCACATGCCAAGAAACTTCAGTCACCCTTAATGTCCGCTGCATCTGCCTCACAAACTCCTGAGGGTCCTCTGAAGGTTTGGACCCAAAATATTCTGGTGGTCCACACGCCAAGAAATCATGGGCCCGGGAACTATCTCGATGGGTTGCCTGACTACTTCCAGCCTCCTGCCTGTGGGCTTGATGTGCCACCAGCTGATTAGTAACTGTACTACCTCCTGTGCCAAGAAATCACGGGACTGAGAAGTATCTCAGCGGGCTGCCTGACTACTACCAGCCTCCTGCCTGTGGGCCTGACATGCCACAATCTGAGTCAATAATTGTACTGCATCCCGCAGCTCCCCGATCTCTGCTCCTGGCTGGGGAGTTAGAGGTTCTGGAGCTCGCACCTCTGGAGCTGGTGGAGTAACTAAACTCACTGTCGGGGGTACAATCTGTGGCTCTGTCTGATCACGAGCCCTAGTAGCTCCCCGACCTCATCGGGCCCCACCTACAGCTGCAGGCCTGCCCCTGCGGGTGGCTGGTGCCTTCCTCAGCGGCATATTTGAAATCAAAATAATTTCTATCAGGGAGGGAATCATCCTACTAACACCGCTCTAACGCATGATCTAAGATCAGAAAAAAGAGTAACATCCTAAGTGTCCTGTAGCCTCCTGTTTATAGATGTGGTACTTGACACACCGATAAATAGGACTCTACTAGACACGGTCTGTGAACACTCCAAGGACTAACCACTCTGATACTATTTCTGTCACGACCCAACCTATGGGCCGTGACTGGTACCCGATTGGGGGCACCCGAACAACATTACTAAGCCAGACTCTGATACCACTTCTTTCACGATCCAACCTATCGGCCGTGACTAGTACCTGATTGGGGCACTTAGACACCACTGCTAAGCTAGAATCTAATTATAATAACTAACTCATTTATAGAAATTTCGGCAGAGTTTCCTCTGTTTTACTGACTACCCACCTGCATACAAAAAATTCCAGCATACAATGCATACATATAAATAAATATGTGGGCCGACAAGGTCAACTATGGTTAAACTGCCCAACATACACAATATACGTACATAATATACAAACTGAACTGTCCCATACTCACAGGAATCCACAGACCTCTATACAAATAGACTGAATCAATGAAATACATACCGAATATGTAAAGTAGAAAGCACAAGTATAAATAAGAGCGGTAGACCAACAGAAGTATAGAAGTCAAACTTATAGCAAACATCAGAAAATATTTCCTTTTGGTTTTCAAAATGTCAAACGGATGCATAACGTACTCCAAACTTGCATCATACCACAGCACCACACCAAAAAGTTCAAATCTTCGAAAATCTCCGACACAAATTACAAACGTGGGATAAGTGAGCCGGCGTCCTTGAACTCACAAATCCTATAGTAAATATGGTATGAAGCCACTAAACCAAAGGCCCAATCTCACTGTATCACCAAACTAAGCGGAGCTGACCCTTGGGCCGAGCCAACCCCATCGTACCCAGCCAACTTCAGAATATATATATAGTATATTACGTACGATAACAACCGGCCTGGGAACCGGTGAACGAGGTTATAATAGGCATGAACTTAGAATCGTGAGAAGCCATATGCACAAAATCATCATCAAAAATCTCAAAGTAGTAGTAAAATGTTCATATCCAAAAATAATGTATCATTTATCTTAAGTTCTTCTAGAGTTGTCAATTTCTTTCAAAACTTATCAAGTTCCCTTTATTCTTACAAACTTACTACATTTTAAGGACGTAGGGACTAAAAATAAAATGGATTACTGTAGGAATAAGTTCTTTCAAAATTAATTTAGAATGTCACATACTTCTTCCCAACTTATGAATTTCAAGAATGCGAGAGTCAAATTAAGACATATTTGCTAAAGTATATTAAAGACAAATAGGGATCTTATTCATAGTGCTAGGAACATATATAGTCAAATTAAGACATATTTGCTAAAGTATATTAAAGACAAATAGGGATCTTATTCATAGTGCTAGGAATATATACTGTTTCAAACTTTTCACACTTTTCATACTTTCACAACTTACACACTCTAAGTTCTTAAAAACGAAAAATAGGACTCATTTCTATAAGTATACCAAGAAGCAAACATAGGACATGTACTAGCCCGATTTACCAAGTAAGAGGGATTTTTTTGGGAACTTATAACCTTAACAAGGTTTACCAAAGTCATGCCGTAAACCAAAATGCTTTACATACCTCTCTTTCTTTGCCGAATTAACTCCAATATCAGGCTAATCCAAAATTACTCTTCCGGATGCCTTAATGTCTACAAAAATCACAATAGCGTTCATAATTAGTTATAATCCTTTA
This sequence comes from Solanum virginianum, assembly GCA_000787875.1. Lineage (NCBI taxonomy): Eukaryota > Viridiplantae > Streptophyta > Magnoliopsida > Solanales > Solanaceae > Solanum > Solanum virginianum. Next base: position 65,498 of record DF358689.1, read on the forward strand.
TGGGTCTTAAATCCCAAGTTTTGCTCCTAATTTTATAAAAATTTTGCCAGTACCTCTCCTAAAACTAGACCACCCCGAGAACCCATCTCGGCCTGAACTCATCAACAACAACAACAACAACCCAACAACCAACAATAAGCCTTTCCAAGGCCACAACTCCACTAAATTCACCAACGAACTTCACTTTTACCAAAAATACAAAATAGCGCAGCATACACTTCATGTACATAATTACCATGATCAAGCACTCCTATATACTCAAAGAACCATATTACATCACTCAAATGCCCAACGTAAATTTCCAACGTTAAAACATAACATTTCATTAGCTAGAAAGACCCCAAGTCGACTCACTCCACAAGTATACATACAAACAATTTACAATACTTTTTTCACCCCACAAAGATCATTTTTTTATACCAACTAACACAATCACATGATTTTAAGACAATATAACTTCATATACATATATGCCCCAATTTTCGAACCCAACTTCCCCAAGCTTACAATTCACTTTAACAAGCAAACTTTCAAGGTTTACTTTCAATTTAATACACCCCAACACACATACAAACTTTAAATTTACTTAAAACAAGATTAAAATCAACATACATTATAAACCGCTTTAAGAAATTCAAACCGCCAAATCCATAAAACGAAGTATTTTCTTGACCAACCAACACTACCACGCTACTTAGGGGACCCAATATACTAGGCTTGTAGCATCAAAATAATCAAAAGATCAAAAAAAGCGAATTATGGGTGCTACTTACTGTAGCAACCCGAGACCTGCTAAGAAGGGTTCTTGGAACTTTGTTTTTTTCTAAGTGTTGGAACCTTGTTCTAGTTGAAGAGATAAAGGCAACATGTGTATTTATTTTCTCTCTCAAGACCCCACCCCAAACACTTGTGCCAATAGGATCTTTACACAATTGGGGTGGGGACAACTCACATTATCTTTTAAGACCTCCAAGTCCCAAAAACTACACCTTGGTCCCCAAATTTTTCCTACGTGAACGAATTAAGGATACACAAAAGTCCCATTAAGGACACATGATTCCTAACCCCTAAGTTTTAAAAATTCTACTTGAGTTCTCAAACTTTTCAAAAATACTCTTAAGTCTCGAATCTTTCAAAAATTGCAACATTGGTCTCAAATTCCATAATGATTCCAAAAGACCACAATACGGGTTCTAACAATTTCACTACTAAAAACTGGCCAAAGAACGACGGACTCCGTTGCAAAAATAAGTGACGGACTAAGCGATGCAGTCTTTCGCTTTCTTATTTTTAATTTTTTTAAAAATATTTTAATTACGAAAAGTGACGGATAGCAACTATATGTTCGTCGCTTATTTTCATGAATTATTTTGGTAAATATTATTTATTTATTTTTAATATATTTTTATCAATTGCGACGAACTCAGTGACGAAGTCCATCGCTTATATATTTTTTTAAAATGAAATTTTTAATTATTTTAAACATAGGAATTATAATAAAGAAATGATATTTAAAAAAAAAAGTTGCGACAGATAGAGTGTCAATGTTCGCCGCTTCTTTTTTATAAAAATATTTCTATTTAAATAATTCAATCTATATAATTATATTAATAATTAATTGTTTTTTTAAAAAATGTGATGGATAGAATGGGTATTTTCCGTTGCTTTTTTTATTAAAAAAATTTCAAAGCAATTTTTTAAAAGAAATAATATTTTATTTAAAAGGGGCGACGGACTCAGGGACGTAGTCCGTTGCCCCTAAATTAATATGACCCCCAAATCAAATCATTTTCCCCTATATTTCCCCTCACTCTCTCTCTCTCTCTCTCTCTCTCTCACACACACACACACACATTAACGCAAAAACCCTAACAACGCCATTTGTTTGTCGCCGCCGTTTGCCGTTCACCATTCAACGCTGAGTGCAGCCTCTCGCCATCCATCTCGACAAGGTTTCCTCGTCGGCGGAACCGTAAGTCCCTGTATCTCTCTCTTCTCTTTTCTGTCTCGGGTTTTTTTTAATTTTTTAAAATTAAAAATGTTGAATCTTTGTTAGTTTAGCTTATATATGTTGTTGACATTGTTATATTGATTGTAAATTAGAGAAGAAAGTTTGTGTTTTTGATTTTAGGGTTTAGTTTGATTTTGGTATGTTGAATTACTTTGTGATTTGGCAGTTTTTGGTAGTGTGAATTAAAGTGTATTTATAATGACTAACATTGTTGGCTTGTATATTTAAATATGAATTTGTGAATGAGTATATATTTTTGGATTTTAGTTTGACTTTGGTATGTTGAATTACTTTGTGATTTGGGGGTTTTGGTAGTATGAATTAAAGTGTATTTGTAGTGACTAACATTGTTGGTTTGAATATTTAAATGTGAATTTGTGAATAAGTATTTTGGATTATAGTTTAAATTGAATATTTTGAGTTAGACTATAAATTTGAGTATAGTTTAAATTTGTGAATGAGTATTTTTAGATTTTAGCTTGAAATGGATTTTGAAATAGTTTGTGAATTGAGTTTTGTTAGTTGGTATTAAAGTGTAGTATTTGAAGTTATTGACATTGTTGATTTGAATATTTAAGTGTGAATTTGTTAATGTAGATTCTTGGATTGTAGTTTAAATTGGGTATTTTGAATTAGACTATAAATCAAACTTTCATGTATATAAATTTTGAACTTTAGTATTTTTGATTGTAGTTTAAATTGGGTATTTTGAATCAGACAACAAATCAAACTTCCATGTATATATATTTTAAACTTTAGTATTTTTGTATCATTGTAGTATACATTTGACCTGTGAAGGTTAGCCTATCGAACTGTCAAGC